>PVJI01011549.1:0-55318 GCA_004026765.1 Micronycteris hirsuta | reverse complement strand
ACTTATGTGTGAATGTCTGTCCACTCGTCCATTCGTCTGTCTGTCCGCTCATCCTCCCATACATTTCTGTTGGCAGTTTTGCCCTGCTCTGAAACAATTGAATTGTAAGGACAGTTTTGTCATTTGTTATGATGATTCTACAAATTTTGTTTGCTTATAAGACAAAGAGAATACAGAAAATGAAATGATTTTGTTTTGACAAAATGGTGAAACTTCTGAGTGGTGTCTTTTTTTTTATTTCCACAGTTGTCATTACAAAGTTTGTGTAACACAGTGTTTTTTCTCTTTTGGTGATATCTTCGCAGATATATTTCCTTGCAAAAATATACATACACTAAATCATTTTTTAATAAAAATTAAATCACTCTATAACATTTTTGTGGCTCTTTTTCTTTTTACTGTTATGTCACAAACATTTTAAGTTCAGTTAATATAGCTGCATGGTATTCCACTCCAACAGTTCCGTAATTTTTTTAATCAATCTCTTTTGGTTGGGTATAGTTTGGAATGTCTCACCAAATTTGTTGCAATGAACATTCCTGCATGTTCACCTTTATGCACCTGTCCCTTAATTTACTTCTGATAGATTTCTAGAAGTGGAATAAGTGCATCAAAATCTTTTGATATATATTGCCAAACTGTTGTTTTTCACTAGGTGTATCAATTTTTACTCCCATGAACAAAACATGAAACATCTGTTTCCCCACTGAAAACTTTCCCATAGCTTATTGACTATTTTTTTTACCATTGAATACTTTTCTTCCTTTAAAATTATTTATATTTATTTATTGATTTTAAGTATATTTTATTGTTATTAAAATTGCCTCAATTTTTCTCCCTTTGCACTACTCCTCCTAGTACCACCATTCCCTCCAGCTATCTTTCCCCTTAGTTCATGCCCATAGGTCACGCATATAAGTGCTTTGGCTTCTCCATTTACTGTACTATTAATGTTTCCCTGTCTACTTTGTGCCTACCAGTTGTGCTTTTTAATCCTTGCACCTTTTCCCCCCTTCTCCCTCTTCCCTCTCCCAGCTGATAACCCTCCAAGTGATATCCGTATCTATGATTCTGTTCCTCTTCTGGTAGTTTTCTTAGTTTTTTTTTTTTTTTTAGGATCAGTTGTTGATAGTTGTGAATCCACTGCCTTTTTAATGTTCATAGTTTTTTAAAAAAGATTTTATTTATTTATTTTAGAGAGAGGGGAAGGGAGGGAGAAAGAGAGGGAGAGAAACATCAATGTGTTGCCTCTTGTGTGCCCCCAACCAGGGACCTGGCCTGAAACCCAGTCATGTGCCCTAACTAGGAATTGAACCAGTGACCCTTTGGTTCGCCAGCCAGCACTTGATCCCCTGAGCTATACCAGCCATGGCTTAATGTTTACAGTTTTTATCTTATTTTTCTTAAATAAGTCCCTTTAACATTTCATGTCATAATGGCTTGGTGAGGATGAACTCCTTTAGCTATACCTTGTCTGGGAAGCACTTTATCTGCCCTTCTGTTCTAAATGATAGCTTTGCTGGATAGAGTAATCTAGGTTGTAGGTCCTTGCTTTTCATGACTTTGAGTACTTCTTTCCTGCAAAGTTTCTTTTGAGAAATCAGCTGATAGTCTTATGGGAACTCCTTTATAGGTAACTCTCTGCTTTTCTCTTGCTGCTTTTAAGGATCTCACCTAATTAACAAAACAAACAAGCAAGCAAAATATAACCAGAGACATTGAAATTAAGAACAAACTGACAATAACCAGATGAGAGGTGGAAGAGGATAATGGGGGGAAGGGTTTTCAGGAACATGTATGAAGGACACATGGACAAAACAAAAGAGGGGTAGGATCAATGGTGCAAAGTGGGGATGGCTGGTGTTCGGGGGAGTGGTTGGGGAGAAAATGCAGACAACTGTACTTGAACAACAATAAATAAAAATAAATAAATAAATAAATAAAAGATTCTTTATATTTAACCTTTGTCATTTTAATTATGATGTGCCTTGGCATGGTCCTCTTTGGGTCTAAATTGTTTGGGACTCTGTGTGCTTCCTGGACTTGTATGTCTATTTCCTTCATCAAATTAGGGAAGTTTTGTTTCATTATTTTTCGATTAAGTTTTCAATTTCTTGCTCTTCCTCTTCTCCTTCTGGCATCCCTATGATTTGGATGTTGGTACATTTAAAGTTGTCCCAGAGGCTCCAAGCCTCTCCTCATTTTTTTGAATTCTTGTTTCTTCTTTCTGTTCTGGTTGAATGCTTATTTCTTCGTTATGTTCCAAATCATTGATTTGAATCCCGGCTTCCTTCCCTTCACTGTTGGTTGTCAGCAGATTTTTCTTTATTTCACTGAGTGTAGCCTTCATTTCTTCCTTTATGTTGTTGCCATACTCAATGAGTTCTCTGAGCATCCTAATCACCAGTGTTTTGAACTCTGCATCTGATAGGTTGGCTATCTCCATTTTGCTTAGTTATTTTTCTTGGGTTTTGTTTTATTCTTTCATTTGGGCCATATTTCTTTGTCTCCTCAATTTGGCAGCCTCCCTGTGTTTGTTTCTGTGTATTAGGTAGAGCTGCTTGACTCCTTGTCTTAGTAGTGTAGGCTATTGTAGAAAAGGCATCTGTAAATAGTATGGGGCAGAACCTTAGGTAATCACCAGGGTGGGGCAACCCACTTCCCTGCTTTGTGACTCCGTGTGGGTGGAGGGCTCAGAGAGGGGCTTGTGTCACTGCCTGACTAATGGGGGACTGCCTGGTGCTCTCCCCATTTCCAGTCACTTCATCTACTCCCCGTATGTGACTGGTGCCCTTCTAGCTGTTGCCCTGGTGTTGAATCCCAGAGTGGTCAGTTTGCATACGTTTAAGACTGTGCAGCCCCTTTAAGCAGAGTTTCCTGAAAATCTGGCAGTTTCTCCCACTGCCCCAACTCCCACTGGTTTTTGCAGCCAGCAGTTATGGGATTTATCTTTTGGGCACTGGAAGTCAGAACTGTGTGGTCTGGACTGGGGCTGGGATTGCTTGCTCCCATGGTATATCTCCCAATTATTACCGACCACATGTGAGTGTAGGACTGCCTATGCCTGTTCCATTGCTACTGCCAAATCTCTGAGCCACACCAGTCTCTTTGCCTCTCTGCCATATCTCCACATCTTCATCCCCCTACCTGTCTGGGTGAATGTGGCTTCTTTAAATCCTTGGTTGTCAGACTTCCATACAGCTTGATTTTCTGACAGTTCTGGGTGTTATTTGTTTTGAGATTTAGTTGTAATTCTTTTTGTGGTTGCATGAGGAGGTGAAGCATATCTAATTACCCTTCCATCTTGACCGGAATTCTGAAAATTTTTTTGTAGCTTATTGACTAGTTACTTTTTGTGAGTGTCTGCATGTGAATTGCCAGTCTATATCCTTTGGCCAATTTTATACTGAGATGTTTAGTTTTATTTTCTAGTAAGTTCTCTTTATATAGAAAGGACATTTTTCAGTGTATCATTTACATTTTGACTTTGATAATAATGTTTTTGAGTTATAAAATTATTTGATATAGTCAACTTTATTTACTTCTTCCTTTGTTTTTATTGCATCTGCTGTCATCTTGAGGAAGGACTTCCATGCTCCTAGTTCATATATTTATTCTATATTTTGGTTCCAGTACTCTATTTTAAAATATTTATAAATTTCTGGAATGTATTTTGGAATATGCGGTGTATTAGGAGTATAATCCTTTGTTCCAAGATAGTAGGTTGTTAAAGAACCACTAATGGACTACTTTATTACTTCCTCTCTGACCTAAAATATCATATTTGTCATACACTAAATCTGAATATATACTTGCTCTCTCTTTCTTGGCTCTCAGTACTAGTCATTGTTCTGTGTGCAGGTGAAGACACCATTGTTACATTGTTTGGATTAATATAAGGTTGTGTATTTCTTTGCTGTTTTAATTGTTATTATATGTTATATAAAATATACAGAATAGGAAATTTATCATTTTAAGTGCACAATTCAGAGACATTAGCTACTTTCACAATGTTGTACAGCTATCATCACTATCCATATCCAATAATTTTTCATCATTCCAGACAGAAAACCTGTACTTATTAAATAATAACTCCTTATCTCAGATTCTTCCAGCCCCTGGTCACCTCTTCTACTTTCTGTCTGTATGAATTTGCCTATTCTAGGTACCTGATATAATTGGAATCGTACAATATTTGTCTTTCTGTGTCTGGCTTATTTCACTTATCCTAATGTCTTCAAAATTCATCTAGATTGTAGAATGACTCAAAACTTCATTCCTTTTCAAGAGTGAATAATATTCTGTTGTATGCAAAGGCCCAGAGACATACAAAAAGATGCTTGGCATCACTAGCCATCAGAGAGATGCAAATTAAAACCACAATGAGATACCACTTCATACTGGTCAGAATGGCCATCATAAATAAATCAACAAACAACAAGTGTTGGAGAGGATGTGGAGAAAAGGAAACCCTAGTACACTGTTTGTGGGAATGCAGACTGGTACAGCCACTGTGGAAAATAGTATGGAATTTCCTCAGAAAACTGAAAATGGAACTTCCTTTTGACCTGGCAGTTCCACTGCTGGGACTATACCCTAAGAATCTTGAAACACCAATTCAAAAGAACTTAGGCACCCCAATGTTCATAGTAACACAATTTACAATAGCCAATGTTGGAAGCAACATAAGTGCCCATCAGTAAATGAGTGGATCAAGAAACTATGGCACATTTACACAATGGAATACTACATAGCAGAAAGAAAGAAGGAGCTCCTGCTGTTTGCAACAGCATGGATGGAACTGGAGAGCATTATGCTAAGTGAAGTAAGCCAGGCAGTGAGGGACAAATACCATATGATCTCACCTATAAGTGGAACCTAATCAACAAAACAAACAAGCAAGCAAAATAGAACCAGAGAGATTGACATTAAGAACAAACTGACAGTAAACAGAGGGGAGGTGGGAGGGGATAGTGGGGGGAAAGGGAGAAGGGTTTTCAGGAACATCTATAAAGGAGACATGGACAAAACCAAAGTGGGTAGAGATCAAGGGTGGGAAGTGGGGATGGCTGGGGTTGGGGGGAGTGGTGGGGAGAAAATGGAGACAACTGTACTTGAACAACAATTAAAAATGTTAAAAAAATTCTGTTGTATGTATATACTACATTTGTTTATCCATCCATCTATTAATAGGTATTTGGGTTGTTTCCTCTTTTAGGCATGTAAGTATCTGTTTGAAATGTGGTTTTATAATGTACTTAAATATTTGATAGTGTATAATTTCACCCATTTTTCTTCTTAATTTTTCCCTAAATATTCCTGCATGCTTGTTCTTTTTGCTAAATCTGAAAATAATTTGGTTGGTTTCCTCTCTGTAATCTCAAAAGCTTTTGGAATTTTGCTTTGTGTAATGTTAATTTATACATTAATTTTGGCATAATTGATGTTGTTGTAATATTTAAACTTTCCATTCATGTATTATGGCTTGCTTCTCTATTATTCAGATTTAAATAATTACGCCTTCAGTAGAGTTTTGAGCTTATTAGGGTAACTCTTCTGTGGTTTTGTTAAGACTATTTTTAAGTATTTTATAGTTTTTATGGTTATTTTTTAATGTAATATTTTCCATTTTATTTTCTACTGCTTATTTTTGGTACATAGGGAAGCTGTTAATTCTTGTATATTGATTTCTGTTACCAAGTATAAACTTGAATAATATGTTTATCATAAACTTTAAGCTGTTAGTTAATATTGTAAGTTGATAGTGTGCTTGGGAATCCTCTCTGCATGGATTGCTTTTGAATTTTTTAGATGTGTATTTAACAAGAAGAAATTTTGCTTTAAAAGATGAAATTGTTGCTGAACATCCATATTATAGAGATTAGCAGCATTTATCTCAAAGGAAGATGGTTTTTCCTTTAGGGAAATTATGAGTGGATATTTTGGTCATGGAAGTCCTAAAGGGGTGTGGGTTGAAAAAAGGAAAATGAAGCTGTTCTCCCTGGTAAAATAACAGGAACATTCCTAAACTCCTATGCCATCTAAAGAGGAAAGGTGTAGGGAACATCAAGGATAAGAAGAAAAGAAACTACGGAGAGTAATGACCTTAGTGGAAAATTAGCCCCATGAAAATAAAGCTGCTAAGAAAGATTTTGTAGCCCCGGCTGGGTGACTCGGTTGGTTGGAGCATTGTCCCATACACCAAAAAGTTGCAGGTTCAATTCTCGATTAGGGCACATCCCTGGGTTGTGAGTTCACTCCCTGGTGGGGCATGTATAAGAGGTGACTGATAGATGTTTCTCTCTAACATCCATGTATTTTTCTCTCTCACTCCTTTTCTCACTCTCTAAAATCAAACATATTCTCCAGTGAAGATTAAAAAAAAAAATTCCCTGTAAGGGGATGGGTAAGGAACAGTGATGTTTAGTAACAAGTGTTAAGTTGATTTCTGTTGTGTTTGCCATTATGATCTGTTCTAGAATGTAGTGTAGTAATAGAAACTTTGAGGTGTAGTGAGGCCAACAGATCAGTAAGTAAATGATTGATATTGAAAGATAGTTTGTTACTCAAGTCCCTAAGAAATTTGCCACCTCGAACCATGTGAGAAAGCACCATGGTTAGTCATGAAGCAAAGGAAAGGGGAGGAAATGTGGGCAAGAGTTTCCTTTTTTTTTTTTTTTTGTGGAGGGTGGGGGAAGCAATAATTGAGGTAGGGTAAACAGGCTTAGATTGCTAGTTTGAATAATCTTAGCAGGCCCTATGACATAGGGGCTGTCCATAATTATCTGGGGTGATTAGGGAAAGTGGACAATGGCCAAGATTGTGAGAGCCCTAAAAAATGTAGTTGGGGGGTTCAGACTCTATATTGGCTGGTTTGTACTTGAAAAGCATGCTCTTAAGAGAGAGATGCCTCTTGAGGGGCAGGGGTGATAAAGGAGGCAGGAGATCAAGGCAAGGTAATTCAAGCATATTATTAGGTTGTCCAGCACGAGGCATGTCCAGCATATGTATGTAGGGTAGATATTAAAGCATTGAGTTTACAGAAGCTAGAAACATGGTTAACACATGGTCCTTCCTCATTTTTATAAACCTTTGGTAAATTCTGTTATATGCAACTGTTTTATGTTAATGATACTTTGGGGAATAAAGGAAACAGGTGTGTTTTCCATGTTGCAGATGTTGCTACAGAAAGTAGAATAGGAAATAAGAGTGAGAGGCAGCCAGGAGAAACATAAGCTCTTCCCACCAATAATTCTCAGAAATACTGAGGAGGGCTATGGACATCATGTGGGATGGAGACTCAAGTTAACTTACTTGGAAAATAAATGCTTCAAGAAGGCTGGAGAAGTTGAAAGGACCCAATGGCAGGCCTTTGGATTTTGATGGTAGGAATTATAAATTCTGGAGGCTTTAGGAGAGTGGTTTGAGGACTGATTTGTTCCTAGAGAAGGGTTCCCTCATGAAACTCATTTTTAGGGCTTTTTAGGATCATGGTCGTAGATTTTGGGAATCCCATGAAAGTGTGCGTTCTTTCTCCCATAAAATGTGTGTGTGCATGTGTGTGTGTAATGATTCAGGAGCTTAATAGAAACCCTGGAGCTCATCTATAAATGCTGGTCCATCAACCCTGCGTGAGATATCTCTGCTTGGAAGTCATGGTAAAAGAAACAAACACTATGCGTTCTCCTTAAATTGGTCATGACACACTTGGTTCAATTATGAGTCTTTTATAACCCCACATACAGAGAACTACTTTTTCTTTAGTCAGCTTTACTGGTAGGGTCCTTACCTATAGTGTATTGTAAAAATAAAGTGAATTTAGAATGATACAGGTAGGACTTCTATTATAAATACCAGTACGGTTTTCTAATACTTATTATTAAGACTAATGATTTCTCTCTACAACTAGTCAATTTAAGGACTATTCTTTTATTTGTTTCTGAGATTGTGGATCACATCAGAAAAATCTAGTTCTTTAAGTTTCTAAGTAGAAGTGAGAAAATATGATTACCAAAAGGGAGATTTTACTTCCAAGTTATTGAAAAGTTTTCTGAATAGTTCAAGGGAGAAATAAAAATCACATAATAAGATAATGACATTTTTCTTAAAATTTTAAGAGGTAATATGATAACTTACTGCTGGCTAGTACCTGCCTTGGGACCATGAATTGGAAGTAATTCCACAAGAGTATCTATCTACTTATCTTAAGTTGCAGTGAGAAGGTTTTGTATAATAAAGAGGCTGGGTGATGGGTACATATGCAGACATCATATTATTTCCTCTGCTTTGGTGCATGTTTGAAAATTACCATAAAATGCCTTTGTTTTACAAAAAAAAATTATTTGTTCTATGTCCTTCCTGGGGTGGAGATTTTAATCCTTTGGTATTTCCCCAGTGATAGAAGTGACTATTATTTATGAAGGGCCCTTCAGACCACACCTAAGTTTATGCTAATGAGGTGATCATTGGGCTACCCCTAATTCTAGGATGGGGGCTGGCCATGCTAGAAAGACCAACCACATGATTAGATGGTTTCAACTTTGAGCCAGGTGATATCAGTTCAAGCTCTGGGGAGGGTAGAGGGGCTGGAGACTAAATTTAGTCACATGTCCAATGATTCAAACAATCATGCCTACCTAGTGAAACCCCATTAAGAACTCTGAACACCAAAGTCAGGTGAACTTCCCAGTTGGTGACATATCCAGATTCCACAAGGAGAAGACATGAAAGTTCCAAGTTTGTGAGTTTCCTAGACCTCACCCTACAGATTTTTTCTTTTGTCTCGTCTTGATTTGCATCCTTTATAGTAAGACCATGTTTATATATATAGCACTTTCCTGAGTGCTACAAGTCTGTTAAATTATCAAACCTGAAGGGAGTAGTGAGAATCTCCAGAATTTTAACCAGCTGAACAAAAGTGTGGGTGGGCTGGGAACGTGAAAGCTTGTGGATGGTGTCTGAAGTGAGGAGAGTCTTGTGGAGTACTGCCCAACTTGTGAAGTCTGCTAACGGTGGGTAGTTGGATAGTTAACATCTAAATTACATCGCAGGGTTCAGGTAGACATAAGTAGAACTTCCTTTGGTTAGATAGTTAGACATAGGAACTGGTTCTACACCGAGTAGGTGGTCATCTGTCTTGTTCAAAGTGTTGTCTTGGCTAGATCTAAGAGATATGGACTAAATAGACTATCATAAAACTTTACTCAACTGTTGGGTTCTGAGGTCTTTTATTTATGGCTAGCACAGTTAAGGATTTACTATTTTTTATTGTTAATTAAAATTTTTTTAAGATTTTTTTATATTTTTATTATTATTTTATTATTTTATTTTTAGAGAGAAGGGAAGGGAGGGAGAGAGGGAGAGAAACAGCAATGTATGGTTGCCTCTCACATGGCCCTCATGGGGACCTGGCCCGCAACCCAGGCATGTGCCCTGACTGGCAATCGAACCGGGACCCTCTGGTTCCCAGCCCGTGCTCAATCCACTGAGCTACACCAGCCAGGCCATTGTTAATTAAATTTTTTAAATAAAGATTCAATATCTACAATTGGCAATAAATTTATGCAATTATGTCAAATGAAAAACTGAAAGTTTCTACAGTAGAAAGGAACAGTAAGGTTGGTGGAACACTTATTTAAAGATACTCTGTGGTAGAGATATGGTTCCTGATCTTAAATATGACAAAGTTGTCATAGATTTTCTACTATTTACATACCATTTCCTTGACATTTGTCAGTATTCTTATAGTGCAAAAGTTGCCCTTTAAATATTTAGACACTCCTATAAAGAAGTTTAAAGAAATCTTATGATTTGAGTATTTGGGCATTCATATAGAAAAACAAATACACATGTTCAGTTATTTTAGACTCAAAAGAAAGAACTAAAGAGCAATTATATTAAATTTATTTGTAGGTAATATTTTCCCTACATACCAAGTAGGAATAAGGGTATTTCCAGAGATATTTTACAACTCTTGAACCCTAATGCTGTGCTATAAATCCTCACAAAAGTTCCAACGTGGAATATTTAGCTTGTTTAGGTAATGGGTAAGGATAAAGCACTAAGGAGCCACAGAAACCGTGGAGCAAACAGAATCTCTAGAGATTGCCATGAGTGCTACGCCAGCTTCAGATAGGTGCATGAAGTAAGTGAAATTTGTCTTCAGTGCTTTTTCAGGATTTGGTCTTCCCTAAAAGCACCTTTCTACCTCTTTTCAGTATCCCAATGTTATTATGCTATCCAGGTAGACCAGAGCCTCTGTTGGGTATTGATTTGATATGATTTCAAATCCATTTGTTTATGCAAAAGTTGTTTTTAAAAGGAAAGTTGTTTTGATATAAGAGTGAGGTAAGCTGTGTCAGGATGTCATCATCTCATCAGTTTTCATTGATAAGCTCAGCTGCTGAGGGGATAAAATGAGGCACTCTCCATAGGTTAATAAAACATGTGGAGAGGCAACTATGGTGAGAGGACATTTAGACTACAAGCACTGAAAGTTTGTGAGGACTAACTGAGAGTGTTTTGTCTGGGCAAGACTGCTCTTTGCTGACTTAAAGAGCTTTCTGAAGACATTTGGGCATTAGCTCTTGACTGGTAAAGGTGACAATTTTACTGTGTAACAGCCCTGTGAAGGGGAACATCTTGCCTATCAACACCAGTGTCATCATTGCTTAGCAATGTGCTCTAGCAACAAGAGACTTTTACTTTTGTGTAGGTAGCTGGACATCAGTTCTCATTGGCTAAGCTCTTTCTCTCCAGAGAACCAACTCATATAACAGTTAAACCTCAACTAAATTTGGACTTTATTCCTTTCATCTCCCCTTGCGTGGAACAATAGTGTGATTAATCTATCATTGGCTTAAAGTATGCTGTTTCTTTATTGTCTTATTCAGAGACACCCTGTATGCTCTTGTCTTGTGATATTACTGTAATTCTTGCAATGAGCCTGTGTTAAACTATTGGGTCAAATTGGGCTAAACTGTGAAGATGATCTCAGTCTCTGAACATAATTTGCCACAAAGCAAAACAGTCTCCATTCAGACTGTCTTCCCAACTCCAGACACTCTCCTCCCCTTCTTCAAGAGTGTTCTCAGTTATCACATTGAGAAGTTCTGATAAACTTTCTCACTGTTACTCACTAAGTGTAAAATATTATTATACCTCCATTAGAGTGCTTCAGGAAATGTTTCCCTTTTCTTAACCACCTGAAATATTTCCTCAGTCCCACGATTAATCTAGTTCCTTGGTGTCGTGAATCCCAGCCAGCAGGATTCGTATGCCATGGCTGCGTGTAAATAATTTTACACATAATTTTATAATGGACTAGAAATTCTGGGACCGTGTGTCCCCTCCATTATCATCTTGGAGAGGCCCTGAACCGCGTGTCAACTGGCCTTTTATTGCTGTTTCTCAGGCACATTACATATGAATGGTCTTCATTAATTATGCATGAACTGTAGATTTACATTAGGTGGTAGACACCCAAGATAGCGCATCAAGAGGATAGATATGCAAATGAAAAGACAACAGGCTTGGGCTGAACTCTGGTCTGAGGAAGCTAGGCATGTATTAACATAAGTCTTTTTGACCCAGGGAGAGAGAGATTTTTAGCTAGAGCAAGGTTTTATTTTAAATCTAAGGAACATGCTAGCCTGATTTCCCCACAGGAAATTCCGCTTCCACGAACATGGGTCCCTGCATGCCGGCTTATGTTCCACGAGAGACTTTGCTCCTTGACACGCGTGAAGACACAGGGCTACAATTCCCCACTGTGGCTATATGAATTTCCCTTACCTTGGATTTTGAAGTTTTTTTAATCTTTAATTGACCCCTATTAAAATATACTTTAAAATTCTATCAGCCAAAGTCAGCTAATTGAAGGGGTAGAAATAGAGTGGGGGATAAAGGCTGGAGATTGGCGGGGTGGGGTGATTATCAGAACGTGGGGTTCTATTTGGCCGTAAGGTCTCAGAAAAGCTCTGGAAGAAGATGTGGAAAGCTACCTTGTTGGATAGAATTAATTTATAAAACTCTAATCTTCAGGGCTTAGGCATAGCCATATGAAGAAGATCTGGAGAAAAATATACATATAACTGTGTGACTGCTTCATCCACCTAGAGGAAGAAGGGCTTAGTCAAAGTTCTAGAAATGGCAGTCAAGTCAGTGTATGATTCAGGAGACCATGAGACACAGTAGGAAAAGACTAGGCTGGTTCTAGCCGTACCTTTGCCAGCAGGCAGCTGTATGAACTGCCAGTCATTTAATCTTCCTCGGTCAGGATATTCATGGATAACATAAGGAAGTCAGACTGGAGACTGATTTCTAAAGCATCTTCCGGCTCTAACATTCTCATCTAGAACCCCACTTTATGATAATCTTCAGTATTGAATGTGATTCACTCTGCTGTGAGAAGAAAGAACAATATGATATGATATGATACGATACATAGGTTTTGAGCTTCAAAAAAATCCCATAACTCTGCCTTCTGTTCTTAATCACATCTTTTCAAGGGTCAGAATTCTTAGTGTATATCATCTTTCTCTGCTGCTTTGATGATAATCTTTTTTTTTTCTTTCCATAAACCTTTGAAATTCCTCTTGTTGTTTTTGGTTTTAAATTTAGGAGTACAGCTTCCATGGGTCTTTGGTCTTAGGTCATTTCCCAAGGTAGGGAGACTGTGGACAGCAGTGGTTCCTGGAAACAAAGTTGGAAGCAAGACTGAAATTGCAGAGGTGAGTCAGGCTTAGCTTGAGAATAGATCGATAAACTCCTTAGAGGAGAAGAGCAAGTACCAAATCAGAAGCAAGTACAATATTCGTAGATCAAGGAATCTTTCAACTACAGAAAACTTCTTATATAATCCCAGATGTAACAGGACACAGTGCTTACTTTTTCCAGGGCATGGTCAAGCCAACATTTAAAAGCTGCTGCTCTGTAGAAACTCACCACCCTGGGCAGATTTTGCTCTCCTGGACTTAAAGTAGAATTACAGGGCAGATATAAAGGACTCATGTTTGTGTGGGAAGGGACAGGGAGTAATGAGTGATTGGCCTGAATACGTAGATATTAAAATAGCTTCTAAGTCATTCTGGATAGGTGATTATTTTTATCATGACAATCTTACCACTATCTAATCTACAGAGAAATTTAACTTTTATACAATAGTTTATGTTTCAATTGTGCCAACTGGGACTTTCAAATTTTGCCTACTTGGAATAGGGCAAATTATCCCATTTCACTCTCACAATAACTCCATGAGATAGGTACGGGGAATGAGGAAATGAGTTTCAGAAAGGTTAAATAACTCATCCAAGGCCAATTAGAGAGCATTTAATGGACCTGGTTATTCAAATATAAACTTATCCGACCTAAACGAAGAAGCTTCAGTACTTACGTACTATGGTCAAGGTAGAACAGTAATAGTTTCTCTGTTAGAACATTGTAACTACAGTGACATGAAAGGCTAAATCAACTTTGCCTCCACTTTCACTTTTTGCCAAAATTCTCAACTTTAAAAAATTTTTTTATTCAGTTGTCTCCATTTTCACCCCACCTCTGCCCCCCCAACCCATCCCCACATCCCACCCTCGAACCCACCCCCTTTGCCTTTGTCCATGGGTCCTTTATACATGTTCCTTGATGGCCCTTTCCTATTTCCCCCCATTATACCTCTTTTATATCAATGGAACTTTGCTATTTTTGGCAAAAGTTGATATAGCCAAAATAAAAATACTCTTTATAAAAAATATCCTTATGGTTTCCTTTACAGTGAAAATGGGTTGGCAAGAAAAGTCTCTGAATACTGAGGCAAGAGTCTGTGCACATACTAATCCCCTATCCAAGAGAACAAGTTGGTAGGAAAAATAAGTTTTTTGGTGACAGCTAAGAACAGAGTTTCTTTGGTGAAAATTGTCCCAGTGTTCTGCCTCCCCTCCCTGGGCTATGTGTGTGTCTGAGAATTGGTGCATAATGACATTATACTCCAGGTAGACTAGAGGTATGTGAGTGCTTCCCTTCTCAAGTTAGGCCTGGGTAGAAATTCAAGTTTTGCCGAGAAGCTCCCTCCCAAAGTATGATTTGGCAGTGGCAAATGCACACAAGGCAAGTTTGAGCAGAGAATGCCTGGGGCCACCCCATGAGTCATGTGTGGACCCAGAAGACTGAAGAAGGCGTTAGAAAGTCTTTGCGCTCTCATTAGAGGGATAGGATTGGCTGGTAGAAGGCTGATGGGTTAGAAGTGGCCTTCTGTCATGAATGAAGGGAATTCATGATGAAAGGAAGGAGTCAGCAGGTGCTGCATGAACCATTTGAATGAGAAACCACAACTGGAAAAGATGAACAACACTAAAGGTCCAGAAAGATGACTTACATTATTGTGGATACCTGTGGAAGACAGACAACCATTGCTAGACACCTCACAAGCTTAAGCACAGGCACTTCTATATGTTTTGTGGTACTTACCCCTGGGTAAAAATGGAAGAGGAGGTTCGTGGATTTTACTGGTAAAAAGATTCCTAAATTCACTAAAAATATGGAGTGATAGAGTAGTCACTTATTTGACTGAATTTACCTGGAAATTATTAGATTAAACTTTCTGCTATTAGGCAGTAATAGAAGCTCAGAGTAGAAATTAAATTTAGTTATAGGAAAATAAAATACAGTTTTGTATATTTCAGTTTATGACTGTAAAAATCCATTCCCCTCTATGTAATAATGCAGAACAAATCAGGGTATTTCCCAACTGCCCCTATGTTTTTTCATAGTTTTTCATTGCTTTCTTTCTTATTCCCTTCCTTGTGGGCTGAACTGCTAGGCTATACCTGTCAGCTTCCTCAGATTTAGGGGCCAGGAGCTCCAGGGGAGTTGGAAGATGTCAGGTTGTTAGTTTTTATTGAAATAACTATTCAGTTAAATAAAAGCTCTATGAATTTCTATACTGAAAATTTTCAGATAGTTTCTATTTATTTTAGCTTTATTCATTTTGCGATAAAAGCTTTCTATTTAATTATTAATTTGGCTATTATTTCTGGCAATTTGTAGCTATAAATAAATGTTTTCAAAACATTATCCACAAACCACTAAGGATTTTTCTCCTAGTGGTAGAGCTGATATATATAAAATTGTTGCCTCTGTAACTAGTGTTTAACCATGAAAAAATACTACTAGTATAAATTAAATTTAAATGATGGTTTCTTCATAATTTTAGGATGACAGAACAAAGAATACAATTTAGACAAAACTTCTTACGTCTTGTGATTGGATGACCAAAGAGGTTATGTTATTATTTTTTAAATTTACTGATGAGAGACAAAGACAGAGACAGAGAAAAGGAGAGGGGTGGGGGGGGTAGAGAGAGAGAGATTGATTTGTTGTTCCACTTATTCATGCATTCATTGGTTGCTTCTTGCATGAGCCCTGACCTGGGATTGAACCTGCAATCTTGGCATATTGGGACTACACTCCAACCGAGTTACCTTGCCAGGGCTCTTATTTGTTAATTATAATGGAAACAGAACTCACTATTGGAGATTGAGATGGTTGGTTTTATGTGCCACTTCAGCTAGGCCATGGCACCTAGTTATTCAAACACTGTCTTGCTGTGAAGGTATTCTTTAAATATGGTTACCGTCTACACTTAGCTGACTTTAAGTCAAGGAGATTATTTTGGTAATATGGGTGGGCCTCATTCAATAAGTTGAGAGGCCTGAGAAATAAAGTAGGCTTCCCTGAGAAAGAAGAAACTCTGACTCAAGACAGAGCATCAGTTCTTGCCTGAGAGTTCCCTGTGTACTGGCCTCACTATGGATTGCAGCCCCCACATTCTTGTAAGCCCATTTCTTGAAATCTCTCTGCATCTCTCTCTAATTAGAACCTCTAGAACCACTCTTGGTACCAAAATCTGTATCAGTCATATGACGCTAATCAGTGGACCTCAAGTCTTTATGTGCAGCTACATGTAATATTACTATGTTTAGCTTTTTAATGTAATTCTGGGTTCCTTTAGCTCAAGAGTTAGGATATTTGCTTTACATACCAGGGTGGGAAGCTTGCTTCTAAATGTAAAAGTTTGCTCGGCTTTACTATAAGAGAACAGGTAAAAAAATTATTTCTACTCTAAGACATGTGTTTTTCCCTATAGTAGAGAAATTAGGGATAAAAGAGTAGGCTGACTTCATAGACTACTGTCTTAAAATGAATCCAGAATTTATGCATCTCAAGGTACTCTGGTACTCCATCTGAAAGGTCCTGTAGCCTTCTTTAGTTCTCTGCCTGTTAATCTTGAGTCATGCAGTTTTCTTAAAGAGATTTTATTTATTTAGCAAAACATTTGCCTTCCTGGGACAGCCTTATTTATGAGTTTTCTGTTGTGTGAACGTCTAGAGAATGGCCGTCACACGCTGTTGCCCTAGTGTGTGTAAACCATGCAGACAGCTCTACACAGATCTCTCTGTCTGCACATCATGCAATCAGCTGGTGCAGTGTGTTATTTTAATGTACTAGTGAAGCATCGTGAGATTGCAAGCCATTTAAAAAGCATTAGAATGAAGTTAAAAATTGCCTTAATCTATTGGGCCCATAGCCACTTCTGTTCAGCATGTTTATTAAGTTGTGGCTTTACCAGGTTTTGCTGTACTTATGTACTCCCTTCCTTTTCAAAGTGCTTCCCAATATGCTCTGAGATATTAATGCTGTGCAGTGATCCTGTGAGGGAGACCAGATTTTGATCTCAATTTAAAGATGAAAAGTGATGGCAAAATGAAAAGTCGATGTGAGAGAATGTGTATAAAACAGGCAGAGGTTTTGCCTGCACATTCAGGTAGAAGCAGATCCTCAGTTCTTTATAATTAGCTTTACAGCAGGGCTCTTCAGTATTTCCCAGCATCCCTTGAAAATTATCTGCACTTTCTTTTTGGAGAGGGTGATTATACTACCTTATTAGTTTCCTAGGGCTGCTGTAATCAAGTATGATAAATTGGGTGGCTCAGAACAACAGAAATTTATTGTCTCACAATTCCAGAGCTTAGAAGCTCAAGTCAAGGTGTTGGCAGGGTCATATTCCTGCTTCAACCCGTAGGGGAAAGAGCCCCTCCTCGAATCTCCCAGCTCTGGTAGCCCCAGACAATTCTTGGCTTGTGACAGTATCACTCCAGTCTTCACATGGTGTTCTCCCCTGTTTCTTCACATAATCTTCCCTTTGTGCTTACCCATGTCTGTGCTTAAATTTCCTCATATTGTAAGGACCCCAGTTAGGTTAGATTAGGTTCCACCTTAATGACCTCATCTTAACTTGAATATATTTACAAAGACCCTATTTTCAAATAAAATCAGATTCTGAGGTATTGGGGGTTAGGACTTCAACACCTGTCTTTTAGAGAACACAATTCAATCCATAACACTGCCTCCTGGAAATTCTGTCTAACGGCCTCAAACACAGCATCTGACCAACCCTGCTCTCTAGATGTTGTTTAGCCCTGATAACAACTCTCCCCAAAGCCTGGCATGGAAAGGATGTACTTCATAGAAGAGAAGTGGGGTCAGGAGACACTGATCATGTCTGTGCCTTCTTGGTCCTACAAAATGTGACAACAGACTTAGATCATAAAGAAGCCAAACTCTGTAAACTATAAGGTAGATGATCCACCTCTGGATAATGCAGGATAAAGTATATTTCCAAGATATCATACAACATCATTCGGGACAAATTTGATCTAATACATTCAATTAATCTTATTAGTAATGACTCACACACAAGAGGACTCAATATATACATTGGAAACGGCCACCCTTGATGGCTGCATCACTTGGGTCTCCTTCTGTTATATTTCTTCTCACACCTGCCTTTACTAAACTTGCCTCCTGGATGTGTCGCAGTGGTTCTATTCTTTCTCCTGCCCTGGTTTACCTTTAGCTGTCTTTCCAAGTGAAGGTCATAGATCAGCATGATGAGGACAATTCAATAAATGCTTACTTAGCTCAGTATAAGACAAAAGGAATGTGATAAGAAAAGTCATGCACTATATTAAAAAATAAGTCTGTTACTTTTCATTATAAAAATATATACTCATTTTAAAAACTTGAAGGAAAAATGACTAAGCATAAAAGAAAATAAAAGGAATCCATATCTCTTCCATAATTCCAACACTGGCAATGAATATTGTTAATGTTTTGGTATGTGTTCTTCCAGATGCATATTTATAAATGTTTTGGTTTTACAAAACTGGTATTGTATGTGAGGATTTATAATGTGTTTTTTCTCTCTCTCTTTTTAATCTTCATCTGAGGATATTTTTACTGATGTTAGAGGGAGAGGGAGGTGAGGGTGGGAGAGAGAGAGAGATCAATGTGAGAGGGAAACATCGGTAACAGGGCTGGTTGCCTCCAGCACGGGCCCCGACTGACCAGGGATCAAGCCCACAGCCCAGGTGTGTGCCCTGAACAGCAACTGAACCTGCTACCTTTTGGTGCATGGGATGATGCTCCAACAAACTTAGCCACCTTTCTAGGGCTGTTTTCTCCTTTTAACAACATATTGTAAGCATCTTTTCATACTACTAAAGATTTTTTACAGCATCATTTCATTTCATCAGTCTGCAATAGAAATAATGTTCCATTGTAGGGATGTATTAAAAGAAATTTAATCAGTCCCTTAGTATGGGGCATTTTATGATTGTTTTCAAATGTCTTTTATAACAATCAGTCAGCGGTGCTATGAATAGAGATTGTAGTTAATTTTTTGGATAGATTCATGCTTATTTTCCTAGCATAAATCATAGGAGTAAAATCAGTGGGTCAAATTAATGCATAATTGACAAACTGCTTTCCGGAAAAATTTGATCAATTTGCACTCCTGCCAGCTGTGCTTGAGAACACACATTTCTTGGCATATTTGACAATACAGCATTGTAGAATATAAATAATTATTCAAGTTTGGTAAATTAAAAAAGCAACATTTTAATTTGCATTTGTATGATCATCTATGCTACATAGTATAGATCAACTAAATAAATGTAAAATACATGAATATGAAGAAATAAACACCATTATGTAATTTTCAATGGAAAGAATAGGATTCTGGGATGACTGACCATCTCTTTGGAAAAAGAAAAACTTTGTGCAAATTTATTGGCCATTCATATTTCTGATTTTGTGAATTGCTCGTTTGTCCTTTACCAACTTTGCATTTAGGTATAATTTTCTGTTATGTATGGATTTGTGTTTTTTATGGTTTGGAAATGTAAATTTTTATTTTTCATTAACAATGGCAACATTTCCAAGTTTTCATGTGTCATTTAACTTTATTTGTGAACTTCATTTTATTACAGAGAAATTAAAAATGACTTTAGTCAATTTATCAATTTCATTTTTTGGTTTCTTTTAAATCGTCAGTCTTAAAATTTCCTTTCCAATCTTAAAATTCTTTATATTTTGTGATTTTCTTTTACATTAAAAATTTTAAATCACTAGAATATGTTTAATGTTGTTGTAAGATATGAAGTAGGGATACACTTTTTCTTTTTTCCCCTAAATGGATAGTCAGTTGTCCCACTATTCTACTCTGTCCATTGTAAATTACATAATAGTGTTTATTTCTTTATATTTATATACTTGATATTTATTCTTTTGATTTATTATTTCATCAGTATCAGTTTTAATTACTGAAACTTTATCACATTTTTAATACCTGTGAGTGCAACTTTATTCATTATTTACCTCTTTTAAAATGTTCTTTAAAATGATACTAACACATAACCCCTTCACTTATTTTTAAATGTCAAGAAAAAGCAAGAACTGTTATTACTATCTTAAACTCATGTTTTCAAACTCATAGAAAAAGCAATCTGATTTTTGGTTACCAGTGGTGGGGTGAGAAGACAGGAAATTGGAAAAAAGTGGTCAAAACATACAAACTTCCAGTTATAAGATAAATAAGTATTAGGGATGTAATACATAACATGACTACAGTTAATACTGCTCTATGATGTATATGAAAGCTGTTAAGAGATTAGATCCTAAGAGTTCTCATCACAAAGGATAAATAATTTTTTTCTTTGTTTGTATATCTATGAGATGATGGGTATTAAGTAAACTTGTAATAATCATTTGAAAAAATATATAAGTAAAATCATTATGCTTCACACCTTAAATTTATATGATACTGTATGTCAATAATATCTCAATAAAACTGGGAAAAACCCCTGTTTTTTATGAAATCTGGTGTTTCTTTCGCCTTTAATAATAATGGCAATTATACAGCAATATCAAGGAGGTCAAACGGTAGGAGAAAACTCAGTAACTTTGGAATAGCCAGGCCTAGGTTTGAAAACTGACCTTGTCATTTGTTAGTTGTGTGTCTTGGGCAAGTTAATTCATCTTGAAACGTCTCAGTTTATTCATCAGTAAAAGTAGGAATAATGGTACTGTACCCACCTCCCAGAGCAATAAGAATATTAAACAGGACATTGTTTGCTAACACAGAGCATGCCGCTGCTATCAAAGGAGGAATTGAATAAATATTAATTTCCTTTCTCTTATACTGGTCTAGAAACTATTGTTTATAAAACATTTTTATATACACCATCTCTTTGACTCACAAAAGTCTTGACTCACTGGCAATCATATGGTTTCTATGATATTGAATTACATAATGATTTAATAAGATATGATGATATTATAATGACTATTAATGGTGATCTGGGAAAATAATGAGATTTTTTTGACTTAAATACATCACTGAAACTTTTGCTACATTCTTAGGTATGAAATCATTTAAAAATGACTTGGGGTGGCAATTTTTTAAACTTTTCAACAATGTGATACATGTAAATAAGAATATGTGCATTATAAATGTACGTATTTTTAGAAGCATATCTATCTATCAAACAAAGCCCATAAGTATGCGATATGTTTGTTGTCTAACTTAACCTGTTTCTACTGTATTAGTAGCATTTGGTTACTATTACATTAAACATCACTTTTAACTTGAAAATTAGTAAGAAAAAAAGCCTATTTTCTTCTCAGTTGAGTTAAGTCACAGATTAGAGCTCATATTAAATTAGTAATTTGTATTATAGCCACTATAAGGAAAATAAATATGTAAACCAGTATAATATAGTATGGTCATTAAGACTGCCTGGAGTCATTGGGACTTGAATTTGAACCTCTGCATCACAATGTAGCAGCTGTGTGACTTCGGGTAAGATGCCTAACCACTGTGAGCCTCAATTTCTCATTTGTAAAATGGAGTATTAATAATGTCTAGAAAGAGGTTAGCTTAAGGGTAAAGGAAATAACTCTAGTCAAGCATTTAGCAATTAAGGGCTTAGTAAATAGTTATTATTGCTGCTGTTATTGCTCTAACTGGGGCCCCATTGGAAAGAAGAATTTAAGATAATTTAAATAAATAATAGTCAAAGCTTTCAAATAGTAAACTCATGGTGAACATAATTGTATTCCAAATAGATGGTAGCTTTTTTCAAAATCATGCCTGTGTATTTGCAGTTATTATCATTACCACAAAGTGCTAGTAATAAGGATAATAAAATACAAACTCCCCCAAATTATTAAAGATATATACCTATATTCAAAGATAATAAGACTGAGTCTGAACCCAGAGGACAGAGGTTTGGAATACTATGTAGAGCAATATACTTTTTCTATTTACACATTAAAACCTTGTTTTATTGTGCGCACAGATCTTTCTTCCAACATTTTCAGAAGCCGTCACAAAAACTCATTTAGGATATGAGTTTTCTGGATCCTCTCCAATCTTTTCTTCCTGCATTTAAGACTTATATGAGCAGAGGATTTAGAATGAATTAGAGACAGGACTTTCTTCCCTTTGGCTTTTAAGAAGACATGTTCTGGAAATCTCTGGAGAATTTGACAGATGCTACAGAGTGAAATCTAGGGTATATACTTTTGGTACCCCAAATATTTCAGAGAACACAGCCTTCAAAGAACCATATTTGTAAGACAGTAGAAGTCACCCAAACCTGCAGCAAAGGTTGGATCCTAGTTTTTGCTTCTTGAGTGTCTGCTTGTCTTAAAACAACTGGCAAAAATCTCTTGACCTTGTGAACCTGCAATTCAATACTTGAATTAGAGAGAGATGCTTTTGCTCATGTGGTTTGGAAAGGCTTCCTTTGCTGGTTGTTTTTAGAGTGTGTGAAGCACTAAATTCTGAAGGTCAGAGAGGTAAGTCATGACACATTATGGGTAAGCTCATCAGCTCCTTACTTCATAGTGAGTTCAGAAGGGTGTGATGCAGGCAGAGCAGTAAGTGATGGTCATGATGTTCTGAGGCAGAACATTTGGGTTTCCCTACAGGTGTAATCAGTATGAAGTGAGTCATTAGTCATTGCATTTTCTGGAAGAGTCAAGAGAAAAAGTTTACAGTGAAATTGAAAACAGTGCTGTAATTTACTTTTGTCACTCATGTGAGAGGATGATGTTTTGCATCAAGCTTGAAAAAATTTAGTATAACCTGATTCTTTGCTATGCACTAACTAGAAATTAAAAGACAAAGAATATAAGACTTTCCCAATCTGATTATTATTTATACTAGGAGTATATGAATATGCTGTGTGCATTTTCATACAGGATGTTCTTTCATATGGAGGTAGGGGAAGGGGTTGGTGGCTGTACAGGCATTGGGGGAAAAAAGCGAACGCATGGAAACTATGTGTAAAATGAGTAGCTAGGACAGAAGGAAAGTAGTAGAACTCTCCTTACCCTAGGAAACTGATTCTTGTCTGTGCCAGATGTTTGATAATGTTGTGAAGCTATCTGCAAGTTCAAACACCCAGTGAATATGCTAAACATACTCATGTTAGAGTACAAAAATCCACTTTTTCAAGGGCTAAAGAGTTCTTTAAGTCAAATGTTGACTGAAAGGCTTGAAACCTCAAGGAAGACAGATGTGTCAGTGACCAGGAAAAAACAAAACCACGTAGTCTTTTAGCTAGCATTCACCATTTCAGACCAAATGTTATGTTTTCATATCTTCAGGACAAAAGGATAAAAAGGAGTTGATACATTAGGAGCATGGAATTCAGGGTCTTTATGATTTTCAACAAATACTTCCCAACAGCTTCTTTTGGGTAGGTCTCCTGAGCAGGAGACTAATGCTTTCCATCAGGCCCCTTTACCTTACAGAGGACATGGATGAAACCTTCCAGTCTGAAGGTTTCCGTGGTTTCCCTAACTTTCTAACTGAACATGATTCCAGTTAAATGCCATTCTCTGCTTCCACATCCTGGAAAGAAACTTTGCTGCCTGGGAATTCCACTTCTCTGGGCAACGTTGGGGGAAGGGGTGGGGCTGTTGGATAGTTCCTTTTCGTTACCTATAGATAGGAAATTCTAACTCATTGGTGCCTTCTTCATCTCCTCCCTCCTTCCCCATGTCATTTTCAATCACATATAGGAGATCTCTCTGAAGGTTTCTCTTTTGCTCTTAACCTCAGTCACTTTAGGAGGATGTAAAAATCCCTTCGGGAGAGAAGTCAGGTAAAACCAGGATAAAATTGGTAGGCTCTAGTCCCTTCTCCTGCCCCTCCCAATTATCCTCCTACTCTCCCCTTCTCCCTTCTCCACCCCTGTAGGGCACTTCACTTGAGGTCCTCCGGTTCCCCAGCCCAGGCCCCATCCCTCATAGTAAGCCAGGTTGGCGCCTGCGTTTGTAATGAACAGGTCATTATCTGCCGGGCCCCAGACACCCTTCTCAGGGCTTCCGGCCTCTGCGGCCTGGCAGTTTGGTCTGCTGTGCCCTCCTCCCCGTCGCTTTCCAAAACTCCCAGCTACCAAGGCCGCTGGTAAGCAGTGTGAACGTTAGATAGACCTAAAAGCTCCCCAGTTTAGAAGCATATTCCCACTTTGCGGGGGCGGGGGGCGCAGCTCGACTTGGAGGTAGGTTTGGTCATTGAGACTTGGACCGCCCCGTATTCCCCTCCACTGAATAGAAAGCAAAGAGGGTCTGCGCTCTCTCCTGGGGATTTTGGTGAGGTAAGGTCGCAGCTCCAGACTCCCGCAGCTTCCACCCCTAGGCCCGTTCTCAGTTTCTAGTTCCTTCCCTCAGCCTTCCCGACTTCCCCCAGTCCAGGGGACCATGGCCAGAACTTTCCAGAACAGGAAAGTTGCCTTGCCCACTGACACGAAACTCGCTTATCACAAGCCATCAACGGCAGGAAACACCTGCAGCAGGATTCTGCCCCGATCGAGTGCCCCAAGCAGGTGTGTGTCGGGGCTGCATGGGTCTTTAGATTGTTCTGAGAAGTGGGTAGGTCGGTCTCCAAAGCTAGATTTTCCGGAGTTCAGTGACCAAAAATCTCAAATTAAATTCTCTACTTAGTCTCTCACTTCACAGAAAGGGTTCAGACCTCGAGGCCGGTAATTTTGGAATGCGGGTGCTCTAAATTACGCACTGAGTGTGCTTTCGCTGAGAAGAGGGGAAGTGGCCCAGACTTCATAAGCCAGAGGGTCAGTTCATTCTTGAGGGCCTGTGGAGTCAAGCCGTTCCATCTTCCCCACTAAGTTAATGGTGTTTGTGGTTTTCCCCCTTTAAAAGGCCGTGAAGTCAACAAACTTCCCCACATGGTGGCTCCCTTTACTAAAGTTGAGTAGTGAATTTGTACACGGAGTCTTGGAAATTTTGAAGTATTTCTACAGATTGAACTCATTTCAGAATTCGCGTGGGAGTAAGGATTTTAATGGAGTTCATCTTTGATGTGAAGCAAGGCTGAAGACAGAAAAGCCAAAGTCGGTAATAGCTTTGGGTGCTTTAGTAAAAAAATTATCTTGTCTGCTTGATTATTGGGGGATGTTCACCTCAGGCTCTTTGTGTGTGAGCTCTAGAGGGAGAGCTGAACATGGAACACACACATGTAAACCCTGCAACATAAATCAGTGAACACACGCAGTGGAGACAAAGAGATACATCACGGTGTGGATGTGGCTGCAGGCAAGCAATCTGGGACATCCCCAGGAATAAGCTAAGAGGAAACAGGCAGTGTCTGGACAATAATGGCGAAGAATAAGCAAAACTTTGTTTTCCTGGAGGAAGAATTAAATCTCAAATAAGAGAGCCAGAAAGGCATTGAAACAAGAAGCATTATAATTTTGTCTTAGGAAAAACATGCAGAACTGATACAGCTTATTTAAATGTTAGATCCAAATCACAGTAACAGGAAACACTCCAACTAAATTGCCATTTCCTTGAATTTTAAGATCCAAATAATTAACATGCACACACTAATGGTTATTGATGATCCTATTTCCTTTTTGAAAAAAAAATAGATACGAGTTCTTTTACTGGAGCAGAAATTTACAAATCTTCTTAAATTACCCAGGGACTTGGAAGCCTCCAGGGCCTCTTGGTGGATGTGGTCTTTCCTTATTGCTTTCCTCTTCGCACGTCATTTTCAGTTAAAAAAATAATTTACAGTTCCCAATAGAGGGATTCCTGTTAGAAACCCTCAGCGAGTGAATTTGTACTGGGAATCTTCATGCTTTGCCAGTATGTAGGCATTTCTCTAAACAAACTTCAGTTGTAAATAAAGGGGAAAAACATTTCTCACTCTAAAATTCTTAAAAGTTGAATTTTTGTGGAAAGCACAATCTCAGTTTCCATTCTTCAGATCAGTAAGAGCCACGGAAAGAGTGAAAGTGTCCAAATAGGTCATCTAGAGCTCCAAAAGCCAGGACTAAGAGGAGACATAGAATGCCCTATATTGAAATCTAAAAGGGTTGGACCATTCTCAGCTTTAAGGGCATTTATGGATACTGCAAGGGGGGAGCATATCTGAACAGTCGGGCTTTGGGGCAATGAATTGCCACATTAATGGTACGACAGCCAAATCCTCAGATTTAGAGGCTGTAATGAAAAATTGAATCAGGGGCAATTTTCCATGTTCATAGCATCTGTGACCAGACAGGTTCAGCACTCAGAGCCACGCTGTGGATGCAGCTTTAATCAATCTACTCACAGCCAGACTGTCAAGACAGCAGACTCATTAGCAATTTACTGAAAATCCTGCAAGACTTCCCTTTAAAAACAAAACGACTTCCACATAATTGTCTGTCTGAAAGAACATATGCAAGAAACTAGATCTAAATTAAATTTATTAATAGGAGAGCTTGATGGCGCTTAATTCCAGAGACCAGAGCTCTGATTGCTAGGGCTTGATGAAAAGTAAAGAGAAATAGTAGGAATGCCATTAAAGATGACTTTTACTATGCCCGGAGTTCTATGAATTCTTTACTCGCCTTTGAGAAACGGGAAAAATTGAAAACCATCAAAATAATTGGACTTCTTAAACATTGGATTGTATGAGTGAAAGGTGTTTATGAGAAGTGGATGACTCCGGATCTTATCATCCAAGAGGCCAGCACAGAATAGTTAATATGTTCCTTGAGGGACTAGGATGCTGACGTCTTTTCTGATACCCGATCATTGCGTGACTGAAGAAAAAAAGGAAGTCATTTCATGAGCGCAACAGTGCAACAAAATATTCTGTACTTAAAGGCCATAGGCAGGCAGATGTTGACAAAGAAGTCTCTTCTAAAACCATGTTCAGATAGATTTCTGCCCACTGCATATATAAATAGGAGCGGAAGGCCGGTCACCTCTGTATCCACTGGCAGCAGCAGCAGAAGCCGCAGCTTCAGACGCAGCCAGAGGGACTTGAGAGCAGCGAAGGCTCTGCTGACTCGCGCCGCTGCCTGACCGGGCGGCTGCCCCACCTCGGCCCTCTTCACCTCGGCCCTCTCTCTTTCCTTCCTCTCCTCCTTCGACTTTCTCTCTTTTCCTTAACCTCTTAACTTCTGTCTCCTGGTGGATGTAGGCCACTTTGTCCTCCACCCCCACTTTAGCTTGTCGCCCCCTCTTCCTTCCTTCTGCCTCTCTCTCCTCGCCCCGTTCTCTCAGCATCACGCTCCCTCCTAGTTCTGTGCGCCTGCAAACTTTTGAACGGAGTACTGGCCTCAGCAAACAAGTCCTCCAGCTCCTCCTGCTGCTCCTGTTCGTTCCTGCGGCTTCTCCTCAGACACTGACACCAGACGGCGATTCCTTTTGGGTTGTGATTCCAGCGCAGAAACTTGGAGGAACCCTTCGATCACCCTCCTACTTGGCAGCAAACCCTGCTAGCGGCGGTACGAGTTGAATGGTAAGGGGGTGGGGGTCTCACCAACACAAACGGCTCACTTGACTGCTGATTCTTTTGCCGGCGAGAGGGTACTAGTTAGCTTTCCTTCGCACCAGGTCTGGCGAATGTATATATAATTTTCTAACTGCATATAGAGCAAGGAAGTGGCAGGGCGAGCTCGGGCTGTCACTGAGGGGTATTCAACACCGGGAGCCTCCCACTCAGTCCCTCCCCCAGCCCCGGGAGTTCTTGGGGCTGGAAGGTGGAAGGCCAGGGAGATTCTGACGGCTGTGTGCCCTCTTTCCCGTTCTGCACAGCACGACCATGTGTAGCGGAGCAAGGCTGGCCCTGCTGGTCTACGGGATAATAATGCACAGCAGCGTGCACTGCTCACCTGACACCACCGGACTCCAGTTCCCTGGGATCAGGTAGGTGCTGGCTGTCCGGATGAACTGAGGCTGAGCTTCTCTTCCCCCGACACCTCCTCATGATTGTCCTCCTGAGGTTCCTCCGTCCAGGCTCTGACCATATACCCTCGCGCTCCAGAGCGCCTCCGCCGCCAGCCGAGGTCTGGCGGCGGGTCCCTGGCCCGGGCTCAGCCCAAGGGCCGGGCAGACTCCACTTCGGCTTGGCACCCCTCCCCCAGCCCAAGGCAGCCAAAGGTCCCGGGTGGAACAAGCGATTCTTCGGGCTGGAGAAACCTATCCACCTCCAGCCCCACCCTCCGCGGGAGGAGGGCAGGGCATGGCCCAGAGCTTGACTTCTTTTTCCTATTCTCAGCTGGAGTTAGGAGAATCTCGGCTCCGGCTCCGGGAGCCAGGTTTCAGGGTTGAGCGTGAAGCTCCCAGGGACTTTGCTTTGTTGCAGCTTGTTCCGCACTGTCGTGGAGGGGTCTCCCTCACCTCAATTCAAGTTCTTTCCCCTGGAAGAGCTTTCTCTCAAGTGACACGTTCTCCAACTGCATTTTGAGTCTCAGGCTGTCTTGGGGAGGAGGAGTGTTGGCTGGGTATGGTTGAGGAAAAGGGATTCCAGAGAAGGAAAAACAAGAATGAGTCTGCGAGGGAGGGGGAGAAAACCGGTGCAACGGGTGCAAGGAAAGAGTGAGGGAAAGCAAGGAGGTAGGCAGGATCAGGGCAGCCCTGACCGCCCCAGGGGGAGCAACCCAGGCCTTTTTCTTAATCTTTGTTTCTAATCAGTCGGGTTCCCCGCCTCAGCGCCAGAGCACTCCATGGGTCAGCCAGATAGTGTAAGCTCGCTTTGCAGAGCCGCGTTCGCGTCTCGCGGTGCACCCGGCTCCTGGCAGCGAGGAGCGCGAGTTACGCCTGCAAAACTGCTTCTCCGAGCCGTGCCCCAAAACGCGACTTAGGGGCCGCTGACCATTGATTTGTCCCGGGAGATAGGTTCTGGTTTCAGCATCAGGACGCCAGCATCTGGGTACTGGGAGGGTGGAGATGGCCAGCAAGACCCGGGGGCCCTGGCCCCCGGGTAAGGGCAGAACCTCGTAGCCCGGGAAAGGCTGGGTGCGAGGCGGCGGAGGGATGTGCTTGCCTTGCCCTTACCTTTACAGGGATGAAGGAAAGGCGAGCAGAGTAACGAATTGTGACTCCGATCCCTCCCAGAGAGCGTGACTTGACCTGCCGCTTTGCGAGTCTCTCCTGCGGCCCAAAGCAAGCGGTTTTTGTTGAACCCACTTCTCCCTGATCTGTATCTAGGCTGGAGGCGGTGGCAGGCAAGGGCGGCTGCGAGGCCGCTGCGCTCCTCATGGCTCTCGGTCCCTGTTGACCATTTTTTTTTTTTTTTTTTTTTTGGATACCCAAGTTTGAGATGGGATCCCGTCGCCCCGCCAGCGCTAACGAAATATTGAGAAGTATTTATTTAGTGTACTTAAAAGCCCCATTTCACCCTCAGCTATTTTCAAAGGCCCTTTCCCTGGGCGAGAGCCAACGGAGGGCACGGACATGCAACAAAATGAGCCGCCGCCAAACTTACTAAGTTTAGAGGCATTTGTTATTATATGTGTTCCTGCCAGATCCTCTCCGGCCTAAAATAGAAGCTGGAGGTTCTCCGTGACCTACATCTGCGCGGGGAAGGGCTCCCCTGGGCTCAGAAGCCAGGTGGGGGTGGTTGTCGGAGTTGGCAGCCGTGCACCCCATCCATCCACCCTTTCCGTTTCGCGCCTGGCCTCCCCCATCGGGTCTTCGCGCCGGCCAGAGCCTCCTCTCCTAGGGCCTTTCTCATCCCGCCCGCTGCCGCTTGTAGGGCGCCAGTACCGCAGCGGGGCGGTCCTTTTCGGAGGCCAGGTGTCCGGGGTAGGCGGAGACGCCTCGGCCTCCCAGTGCCCGCTGAGGCGGCGGCACTGCTGGACTGCCCCGCACCCGCAAAAGGAGCCTGTGAGAGCCGCCCTGCGGGCCGGGAGTTTCGTCTGGATGCGGCTTCCTCCTTCTGGCCCCAGCCCCCAGCCCGTCCGGGGAGAAGAGGCAGTTCTCCGTGGGAGAACTTTGGGAGGAAGAAAAATCAGAACGAGCCCATTTTGGGGGGTGGGGGGGCTATCGCACAGCCGAGGAGGCACTTGCGCTGACCACTGCTTGCGCCCCGGATACCCCGGCAGGTCGGAGGACGACGCGTATGACGAAGCGTACGACGAGGACGGAAACCAGCTGCAGAACTTGTATGACCTGGGGCCTCCGGGCGCGGGGAGCCCGGCGTCTGCGCCGCGGGAAGCCGAAGTGCTCAGCCGCCCGGGCGAGATGAGGTACACACCGCGCCTCGGGACTGAGGGTGGGAGGGGCATTGTTTTGGTCCACCCCGTAAGTTCTGGCACATAAAAGCCTTCAAGGCTCTGTTCTTCCTGGTTCCCACATCAGCGACGGAAAATTAGCAGCAGACCTGTCCGTGTGAACAGGAGGGCCGCGTGGTGACCGAAAGGTCTGTGGTCAAGGGAGGGCAGTGAACGCGCGCCCAGCCGGCGGGGGGCCCAGACCCCACACCTACCACCCAGGAGAGCAGGAGGAACTTCCGTTCCTGGCAGTCACTCCCGGGAACATCCCGAAAGAGTTATTCGGGAGTTCTGGGCCTCTGGGGGTATCCTGTCAGCCTCCCGGGGCGCCAAGGTAGGGGGTGGGGGGCGTGCCCAGCGAGGGACCCGGGTAGCCACTGGGGGACAGAGGCGGTAATCCTGGGCGTGCACTGTGCCTCCCGCTAGAGACGTCGCTCGCGTGATCCTTAAGAAGGCCTACCGCAAAGTGTTGGACCAGCTGTCCCGCGAGAAATTACTGCAGAAGCTCGTGGCCAAGGGCGTGGGGTAAGAGTTTGCGAAAGAGTTAACGGGCACGTGATGGCGCGCGTGCGCCGGGGTGGGCCTCTGTTGCGAGCGCGCGCGGGGTGGGCGGTGCGGACCTACGTTCTGCGTGCACGTGGGGCCAACCGAGGGTGAGTGTGCGCCCCGGGGTCTGCGGCGTGTGCGGGCGAGTCCCCGGCTACGCTCGGAGATGCCGAGGTGGCTCTTGAAATTTGGCGAGAGAGTTCGGATTCGGGAGGGAAAAGGAAAGGGCAGGAAAACCGGGTAGTTTGATCTGTTTTGAATATAAAAGAAAGAAAGAAAGAAAGAAACCAAGTAGCCCCGGAGGCATTCAAAACCCTCAAACTTTGCGGGACGATTTGCTGTAATTTTCTCTAAGCTTGACTTAATTTTTTTTTTCTTATATTGTAAATTGAACTTGAAACCAACAAACCCTCAAATCCTTAAATGGAAATTTAGGAAAACAAACAGTTTTTGCTCGTGCCAGACATACCCAGAGCAAAGGGCTGGTGTGTAGCCTCTCTCAGCAGAAGGCGGCATTTTAATAAAGCCCACGGGGAAACAGATTACATTTTTTGTAATGAATAATTCATGTGTTGAAAGATATTGCCTACAGTCTGTCGACTTGTATTATTACCACGTTTTTCGATTTAGCATGCGACAGGAGAGTGCTCGTGTCTGACTAGGTAGGAATTGCGGGATCCGTGTAAACTCCGTGGTAGCAGTCGACATAGGATTTAGGGGTTTTCGTTATTTTCTGTTAGGACTATTCCGCGCAAACGGACGGACGGGATGATCGTATCTCATGGACAGAGTTAGGCTTCAATTGTGGGCATTTGGCTAGGACCTCATACTGGGCCCTTCCTGCACGGACTCGGTGCCAGGAAATCCTCGGCGAGGAGGGAGGGATGAAGGGTTTCCGCAGCGGCTCCCCCTGCGGCTCTTACTGTCAGGGCAGGCGAGGCGAGGGCAGTGAGCGCCCTTCCGCAGGCTCCTGCGTGGGGTGGGGCCCGCCTGCTCCCCGCAGCTATTGAACCTGTGTCGTCTCCCGCCCTGCCACCCCTCCCGACCCCTGTCCTTGCAGTGGGATTCCAGGCGGCGACTCCAAGGACGACTCGGATCCGCTCTCCAAGCGCCACTCGGACGGAATCTTCACGGACAGCTACAGCCGCTACCGGAAACAAATGGCTGTCAAGAAATACTTGGCTGCAGTCCTAGGGAAAAGGTATAAACAAAGGGTTAAAAACAAAGGACGCCGAATAGCGTATTTGTAGCGATGAGTTACCAGCTACCCTGTGTATACAACCCTGACACAATGAAAAGTCATTTTTCCCAACACACTGAACAGTCACCGCTCATGTGTTCTATCCAAACATGTATTTATGTATGAAGTGAAGCCATTAAATGAATATTTTGATAATAATATTGTTTTTCTTTTTACAAAGCACTAGAGAATGCACAGATATACTTTGTGGACCAATTATTGATATATATTATAAATATATATATTTAAGAATATATATAAGTATAATAGAGAGCAGTTCATACAAAGTGTGCACAAGGATTGAAAATTTACCTGAGCTGTTTATGTATTTATATAAAATAGATAGAAAATAGACAATCATTGTTTTGAATATTACTCCTATTTTTGTAAACTGGAATTAAAAGGATAGTATTTTTATCCATGACAGGCCTGAAGATATTAATACTGACCATTTGCTACTGTACATAAACAATGATGCCCTGCTCCAGGGAGATTTTGAGGTAATGATTTGGAAGAATTGCTATAGGACATTCTTTTTGCAGTGAGTCTCTGGGGCAGGCTGCTTCAATCCCACCCCAACTCAACTAGGCACTGTCCCCATCAGTGGGCGACAATTCTAATACTTCTGCTTTCTTTGATTCTACTTTTATATGTATTTGTCTCTCTTCAGACTCTTAGCCCAGAAGGAAATTCTCCCGATAAAACAACAGCTCTATCTAAATCATGCTTCTCCCCAGAGTTCACACCATTCCCTGGGGCGAGATTGGGAGATTGTATAGAGAAGGGAGACTTGGGTGGGAAGCTCCCTTTTCTGTACTTCCAGGAAACCCAGTATCCCAAGGTTAGGACAATTGGAACAAAGTGAAAGAAATGCAGGTATACTGGAAGAGGCAGAGCATAATGCAATAGGAGGAGGACCCTGGAGAGGGACTGTTTTGGGGCTGCCCCAGCTCTGGGATGCTGGGGCTAAGCTGAGTCCCCACCTTCGGTCCCCAGCCTGACTGACTGGGTGCGGGGTGTTGGAAATGGATGCAAAGTACAATGTGTTTTTCTCCAGTGCTGTCCATGCTTCTCATCTTGTGAAATGGCGAGGACCCTCCCCTTTGAACCCTGCTCTGTAGGAGCTACCCTTTTCTTTTGTGGTTTTTCTGAAGACTCCTTCCTACCCTCTTGCACTGTTTAAGTTCGTTTACCATTTTCCATTCACTTCTCTTAAACTTGTGAATGTGTCTTACTTTTTTGTTGTTTGATGCAAGCACTTATTGTAAAGTTTAGGAAACCCTATGTAGTTGTCACTAAGTAATTATGCACTAAATATGAATCTTTTGTTTCTTGTTTATTGAGTTTGTAGGTAAAATGTATTTTTCTACATTATGGCTTATTGCTTAGTAAAATTTATTTCATAAAACCAACCTTTGTCATATCAGAATGTGTAGTGTTCACATGCTGCTCAGTTTTACTGACTGATAAATCATTTAAACCTCATCTTATGTATGAGTACTATCTTATATTTGTGGTCAACTGTAAGGTAAGCAAGCTCCAACAGACTCTGAGAACTTCCCTTTGTATCCCTTTTTGGCTACAGAAAGCATGTTTGTCTGTTTCCTATCAATTTTTTGAATATATTGAGTAATCTCTACAAATAAAAGAACTGGCACCCAACAAGATCAAGCAACAACACGCAAACCAGCCAAACTCCCAAATTTCAGACACAAATTCTTTTGGGAAAAAAAAAAAAAGAAGAACGAGAAAAGATTAAACATTAGCTTGTAAAGTTTAAAGGACCTTTCCTTTTTCTTTACGGATTTTATCAGTATGAAGTCATAAATCAAAGAAAACAGAATTGGATTTGCATTCCCAGGCGGGATGGAAGCTGCCAGGAGATCACATTGCAAACAGTGAAAGCACAGAGGCTTTCGATCTGAGCCCGAGTCCTGTGCGCGGATCAGTCTTTCTTTAACTCTGCAGTCTCCTCAGGCAACGTGACACGGGGACGCAGTTTGCAGCTGTAGTGCCTTTCTTCGCCTTTTAAATCGCCACGAACCACAGATGGCTATTTAGTGGCCCTACAATGCTGCAACACATCGGCTTGCATTTTAGTCTTAATTATTTGTTTCTTGGATATTGGGCAGAGTTTTCTGTGTTTGTGTCAGCTGTTAGTGGTGAAATGGGGCTCTAGTTAACCTTTTATTTATGAAGTCTAATTTAGTGTTTTCGTGGCTAGTTGCAAGCATTTACAGTGATCATCCAGTTTAATCTTTTGTATACTTTTTAGAAATGCCAAGAGCCTTACTAACCTGGAGCAGATTTATGATATATAGTGATAATTTAGGTAGATGTTAGTCTTGAAGCTCTTATTTTATGTGCAAATGATTATAAAAAACATCTTAACCAAGTATTATTACACACATGATATCTATAATTAGGACTTTGATAACTGTTATATAAAGTGTGTAAAATTTGTATGAATAAATTTTTGTAAACAATGCAACTTCGTCTAATGTTTGGAGAAAAAAGAGATCAGGAAATAACTACTTTAAATCTCTTAAAGTATTATATTTACCAACCATAAGGATTTTCATGTCTGGAATATATATCTATTCAAGCATCCATGTATTTCCATAAATGTACTTTAATATCTGCTTGATGGGTTATTGGATTCAACTAAAAAGATAAAGCAGCCACTCAGAGAAGATGCCTGAGAAGATATTAAGTTTATGAATGGGCACGAATGTTGGGACATTTATAGGATGCACAATTTAGATGAATTCTGTCCCCTAGTGTATATATTGTTCAGTATTTTAAAAAGTTACTATCCAGTGGTATAAGAGAGTACCTGGGTATTAGTTACATTTCTAAAAGACCAATCTAACATTGCTTTTTTGTTAGTTACTCTTCAGACTAAATTGGACTCAATAAAATCCTGTATAAAGTGATTTCAATAATCAGTTTTGGAGGTTTAAAAATATGTTTAGAGACCTACAGACAATTATTTCTATTTAAAATGCTTTGGGTAGGGAAAAAGGAAAAAGAACATGAGTAAGCAAAGAGTTAATTAAATACATTTATAAGAAACTATTCTTTGAAGCCTAGGACAAAATGTGAAGAGTCATTTGTGAATTTATTTTATTGTTTTTTCCAAATATTTTTATTATTGTTCAAGTACAGTTGTCTCCATTTTCCCCCTCACTGCCCCCATCCCAGCCATCCCCACGTCCCACCCTTGATCCTACCCACCTTTGGTTTGTTTATGTGTCCTTTATATATGTTCCTGAAAACACCCCTTTACCCTCATTATCCCCTTCCACCTCCCCTCTGGTTACTGTCAGTTTGTTCTTAATTTCAATGTCTCTGGTTATATTTTGCTTGATTATTTGTTTTGTTGATTAGGTTCCACTTATAGGTGAGATTATAGTGTTTGATTTCCAAAATATATAAAGAACTCACACGACTCCACTCCAGGAAGAATTGTTTTATTTATATTAACAAACTTTAAAGCAAAGCCTTCATATGAATTTTTTATAAATTTCTCAGTGGTATTTATTTTTGAAGTCTTTGATTATTTCTGTATTAAAAATTTTAGTATTGAGAGTCACTTACTATAATAAGTCATGTATCATTTAATTTAAATGGCCAGATTTTCATCTTAAAATTTTAATGCAGTCAATTAATAAATCAATAAATATGTCACAATAGTATTAAAAGACCAGCAAAGATCAAAAGATCAGCAGGACTCAAAAACTATCTTCAGAACTTAGCTCACTATTTAAGGCCCAGAATCGTATAGGGAGGAGCTTATGATCTGAGAACCCATTTGTAGTAAATTAAAAGAAATGGATACAGTACAAATCATATTTACATTGTTTTTAATGAGATAAGGAGTTTTTCTTCATCTTTAATTCTCCCTCCCAAGGATACATACAGTGTGGAGCAAAAGTAGGTTTACAGTTGTGAGTATGCAAAAACAGTTTACTTTTGTATTATTACTTAATAATTATTGTATTATTTTCCATATGAACAACTGTAAACCTACTTTTGCCCACCTCTTCATATAGTGTGCTAGTGTGGTTAAATGGAAAAAAATGAAGAAAAATCGTTTTTTTGCTTGGGGCTAATGACTTGTCCAGAAAGTAGAGATAAGTCCCAGGTTTGGCTGACTTCAGGTCACGTTCATGTCTGCAGCAACTGACTATTCTTTTATTTGGGGAAACTAAACTGATGGTTTTTCCTTGGAAGGTTTGGTATGTTTAGGTATCCAAGAGGTTATGATATGTGCCTGAATGCTGTAAGGGCTGGGAATACATTGATCAATACGACACAATTTATTAGACACCTACAATGGGTGAGGAATGCTGGTTGAGAGAATTTAACTAACACCTGGGAGTTAAAGTAGTATTTTTCCAAAGAATATTTTTCTGCCACAGAATCACCTGGGGGGCTTGTTAATAATGCAGATTTTAGGGCTCTAACAGAACCAGTGAATCTTCATTTTAAATACAAACTCTAGATTAACAGGTAATGCAGTCTGAGACTGCATAGATTTAGAATTTGGGGATCTATGTAGGCACATAGGTGTGCTGGCACTTGGTGTCTTTTTTCCATATTAAATAAGCAACAGGTCATGCTACCTATACACAGTAATAAATACATCAATGAGCCATGTTTTCCTGGAATGGATATTAGTTTCTTTGAAAATTACAATACTTCCTTTGGGTCACTAAGGCCATAGTTAGCACCATTTTACTTGATATGTTCTGGTTGGATCTGTCAAAGAAGCTTCTGGAATGAGAGTTATCCTATAAGTAGCATCTAGAAAATTCAATCACATGACTGAGAGACTACAGAAATAATAGAGAGAAATTGTGCAGCTAGCTGGCAGTAATTCTGCAGAACCAGAAGTCCACTTCCAATTGCATTATATCCAAATTTGGCTTGAGTGTATCCCCTCAACTGTTAACAAGATGATTGCACTTGGTGCCCAACTGTGACCTCAAACTCAGCCCTGCTCACACCATTACAAGATTGGGAACCAAGATCAAGTCTGAGCTCTTCTCTTTCATTGTAAACCCTATTTTGAAGAAGGGAAATGCTTGTTCTTTTTGCTGCTGCTCAAGGCCTCACCACTGGCTTCCTACATTGGTTTGTAACTGGTCAGCTTGCCCTGGGTTATTCTCTCTTCAATGAGGCTGCTTTAGCTCCTCCTTATCACATCTCTCTCATCAGATGTTCCAGGGGAACTTCCACTGTCACAGGGTTCAAAGTTCTTCATACTCTGGCCCCACTTTGTAGCCTGTCTTACTTTCCAGTGTTCCCCAACAAAGATCCCACTTCTTCAGAAGGAGAGGTTCTTATTAGTCCTTGAAGCTCAAGATGCTTCTTTTCATCTTTGGTCTCTTGACAATTCCTGCATGCCCAGAACATCCTTTCTCTACCTATCTAAACATTCCGTAAGGTCCAGCTCAAGTCCTCCTTTTCCAGAAATCCTCCTCAGCCTCCCAGAGTGACCATATCTTTATTTGCCACCACCATCCTCACACTCTTTTTCCTGTGACCCTTTCCTGTAGCATTACTTGTGATCTTTAGTTCCATGGTGCTCTGTCCTGTTCCTTAACTATTTTGAAAGTACGTGGCTCATTCCCTTAGCTAGATGAGTTCCTGAAAGGCATAGATGATACATTGCACTTTAATGCCCAACACACTTCTAAAAATGTTTTGAGTGATTGAAATAAGCAGAAGACCTGCAAAATTTACTGTGACATTTACCCCTTATTCTAATAGGACAGCTACAAAGCATATACAGGAAGTGAAATTAACATATTAATTAGATGTTCATCATGTATCAAGCTAGCTCTCCCTCCAAGAAAAGCTACATAGAAAAGAATACCAAGTTAGTTAGGTGTGTTTCTATCATAAGAGAAAATGAACTTTAAATTCACATATAGGCAAAATGCTGCAATAGACTCAAGCCATTTGGCCTTTGGTTTTTCGTTCTGGTAAAGAAGGATTGCATTTTCAAACTAAAGAGAATTCGCCTTATGCCTCAAGACAGTAATACCTTTTTCTAGAATAAAGGAAAAGGGTTTTCTTGAGATGCAGACTGGGAATGAACTGCCTTCAAAGTAATGATTTATAGAGCAGTTATCTATCTGCAGCTGCCAAAGAAACTTCTCCCATCAACAGAAATGTAATTTGAAACATGAGTTCATAGACAGGAAAAAGGACATAATGAACAATATTTTTTAACAACAGTGGAACATTACATGTAGGTGATATCATCTAGTCTATTTTCTTCTTAACTGTATCTTTGATATATATTACAGAATCCTAATTCAGGGAGGAATATTACTTATAACCCTGAAAGAAATAAGACAGTATGATATGTGCACATTTCCCCTTCTCTTACTAGCTATCCCAGTTTCTGCTCTCTTGACAACATATCCCTCATGCAGGACATGGCTTTTATGAGACACTAACTCAACTACTAGCTATAACTAATCAGGATAATTGTACTCCCTAACCACAGTTCAGGACTTGTCATGTGGTCCCTTTTAGGATTAGAGAAGATTTTTTTTTCCTGGAAGCTTCTGGAAAATGAGTTCTTTCCTTCTGAATGTTTAATGTAACACACAACATAAGAAGCCAGCCTTGGTTGATAACATATGAGACAGACAGGATGTACAGGAAGAAACATGTCCTTGACAACATCACTGAGCCCTTGAATCAAACCAACCCTGAAGCCTGAAGTACAGCTGGACTTTCCCGTTAAATAAACCAATAAATCCCCTTCATTGCTTAAGCCAATTTTTGTGTTTGTTGTTTGTAATATCAGTCAGGACCTGTGTTTCAAGTAGTAGAAAACCAAACTCAAACTGGTCTAGTATCTTTTCTTCAGAACACAGAAGAGAGTGTAAACAATGGTTTACGGAGATTCTAGGGAAGAGGAAGTGTTAAAATTTCCATTGCCCCAGGGTTCCAAAGACTTCATATCCTTTACTAAAATTTTACTTAACATTTTAATATTTAAATATTATAAAACATTTATAACTGAACCTTAGTAACTGCTTTTACTACATAAGAAATATCCTTTGAGGAGCCTTGACTGTCTTTGCAATCAACTATACCACTTTTTTGAATCACTAGTGGCTTAAAACTGCTCTGCTCTGATTTAAAATTTTTTTTTTTTTTGCTATTTTCTACACTGAAGAAACTTGTAATAAAACTCAATGAAGAGCCACTCTGGTAGACAGTTTACTTGTTTCTTGCAAAAGTAAACATACTCTTACCACAAGATCAAGCAATCAGGATCTTTGGAATTTATCCAAAGGAGCTGAAAACTTACGCTCACACAAATCCTGCACACTGATGTTTTATTCATAATTTCAAAAACTTGGGAGCAACCGAGATATCCTTCAGTATACAAATGGGTAAATAAACTGTGATACATCCAGACGATAGAATATTATGCATCATTAAAAAGAAATGAACTATCAAACTATGAAAAGCCATAGAGGACACTTAAATGCATATTACTAAGTGAAAGGAGCCAATGCATAAAAGCTATATATATGGTATTATACCAATTATATGATATTTTGGAAAAAGCGAAACTGGAGACAGTAAAAGAATCAGTGGTTGTCAGGGGTGGGGAGGGAAAAAGGGATAGTTAAATAGGCAAAGTGGAAGGGATTTTTAGGGCAATGAAAATACTCTGTGTATTATAATAATGGATATATTATTATACTTTTGTCCAAACCCATATAGAGTTGGCTCTTGAATAACACAGATCTGAACTGTGTATGTGCTTTCTTTCCAATAAATACAGTCAGCAATTTGTATAGGTGGGAATTGCATTCGCAGAGTCAACCAACCTCTTATCAAAAATGGTATTTTTGCATTCCCAACCACAATTTCACAACCACGAATTGCCAACTGAGGAACGAAAATGCTGGTTTTGATTTGTGGTTGGTTGACTCTGTGAGTGTGAAGGGCTGACTCAGTCAAAAGTTGTATGGGACTTTTGTCTATATAGTGTTGATGCCACAAACAGTCTGACAACTGCATTTTTCAAGGGCCAACTTACACAACACCAAAAGTGAACCCCCAAATAAACTATTCTGGTAAGTGATGTTGATAATGAGGGAGGCTATGCCTGGCAGATGGTAGGAGGTTATGGGAAATCTCTGTACCTTCCTCTCAGTTGTGTTATAAACCCTAAAACTGTTAAAAAAAAATCTTTAAAAAGACAAAACTCAATGGAGACTCACTGAAGTTTTCTGATGTGCTCTCCTCGATTTTCCCAGGCTACCCATCTTTTTGTCCCTTTACTATTTCTCTGGGTCATTTTAATGGTGCTCCCTAGGACCCTGAATACTTTCAGTTCATGACTGTTTTTGTCACATTTACCTTGACACTTCTTTTTTTTAAAAATAATTACTTTATTGTTTTTCAATTATAGTTGTCTGCATCCTCTCCCCTCCCCTCCCCCCACCCCCTCCAACCCCACCTCCCTTCTCCCCCTTGGTTCTGACCATGTGTCCTCCACAGTGGTTCCTGAAGACCCTTCTCCCCATTGTCCCCTCCCCCTCCCCTCTGGCCCCGGTCAGCCTGTTGTTAATTTCAATGTCTCTGGTTATGTTTTTCTTGCTTTTTTCTTTTGTTGATTATGTTCCAGTTAAAGATGAGATCATATGGTATTTGTCCCTCACCTCCTGGCTTACTTCACTTAGCATAATGCTCTCCAGTTCCATCCATGCTGTTGCAAAGGGTATAAGCTCCTTCTTCCTCTCTGCTGCGTAGAATTCCATTGTGTAGATGTACCATAGTTTCTTGTTCCACTCATTTGTAGATGGGCACTTAGGTTGTTTCCAGCACTTGGCTATTGTGAATTGTGCTGCTATGAACACTGGAGTGCATAGGTTCTTTTGGATTGGTGTTTGAGGGCTCTAAGGGTATAATCTCAGTAGTGGAATTGCTGGGTCAAAAGGCAGTTCCATTTTTAGTTTTCTGAGGAAATTCCATACTGTTTTCCACAATGGCTGCACTAGTTTGTATTCCCACCAATAGTGCAGTAGGGTTCCCCTTTCTCCACATCCTCTCCAACATTTATCTGTTGCTTTGTTGATGATGGCCATTCTGACTGGTGTGAAGTGGTATCTCACTGTGGTTTTAATTTGCATCTCTCTGATGGGTAATGATGCTGAGCATCTTTTCATATGTCTCTGGGGCCCTCTGTATGTCTTCTTTCGAGAAGTGTACCTTGACACTTCTTAAACTTGAATCAAGACAACCATGTGTTTTTTCCTGGTTGCTGAGGGCCATTGGAAAACTCTTGGACTTGTTTTGATCCAGCTCTAGTATAAATTTGTGATTACTTATGTCTGTTGGTTTATAGTGCATTAACTTCTAATAATGCACTTCTAATCAGTTCTCTTTTCCATTTCCTAAACTTGTTCCCTTCACTCTTCAAGACCCTCAGCCCACCCAGCCTTTTTGCTTCATCGTCGACTTGGCTTTCCATTTTCTGAAAAAACAAAAACAAAAAACAAAAATGCAAACAAAACAAAACAAAAAAACCCAGAATAAAACGCCCCCAGTTTCTTTCCTTCTACCTTTACATGTTCTTTTTTTTTTTCACTTCAAATTCCCTGCTATCTGTATTTCCCCTAAAACCTTATTGAAACTTCTTCGTATTCAACTGTTCCATATTTTCTGAAACCGGTATCTTAAACAGTCTTCATCCTATGGTATCCCATAATGGCATCTCCTTCATTCCTAAAACTTTCTTTCACTTGGTTCTAGGGACTCAACTCTGCTGTTTTCTTTTTTTCTGCATATTTGTTTGCTTCCCCCCCCAATCTTTTACATTGCCCCCTTTTCCTTTACAAATGTGAATGGTCTCAAGTTCTGCCCTTCCACCTTGCCCCTAAGGCTATAGTTTTATCTTAGATGATTACATCTATGAAGGTCTGATGGCTCCCAATCTACAGTCCTTGTGTCAGAGTTCAAGTGTCCAATTGACATATTTATTTGGATGTCCAAGACTCTTCAGCCCCTAAGTTCAGTATGTTCCCAAATGAAATCATTATTCACATTTATTTCTTCCCTCTGTTTTTGGCATTGCTATACACCATGCTACCCAATCTAAATACTTTAGAGTAGTCTTCCTTTTCTTTTTCTTTATTATTTAATTGGCTACTAAGTCTTAGGGTTTTTTCAATCCTATTTTCTGCAGAACTCTATATTTATGAAATCTTGTGATGTTTTCACAATAGCTTCCTAACACTTTGTCTCTAGCTATTTCCTCCTACTCATTGTCCTCTGCCTCCAGAATGATTTATCTAAAATGACACTCTGGTCATGTTATCTCCCTGTGGTGGCTTGAAAAATTTTTTTTATGATTTTCTGTAGCCCGTTGGATGGAGTCTCAAGTGTTTAGCATGCCTTTACTAATTTTCTTTCAATCTACCTTTTTCTCTTCATCATTCACCTTCTATTTTTGGCTCCCTTTCTCCAGAATGCTCTTCTATCCTTTAAAAAATTGCCACTAATCTTTCAAGGAAGGATCAGCTCCTTTCTTTGTTTTCCTGATGCATTTCTTCACACTACTAGTATATTACTTTGTTGCATATATGTTTTTGATAATAGATTGAGAACCTAAGGGCCATGATTATTCAGCTTCCAATCCTTAGGGCTTGTAGTTTCTAGTACATATTGGGCACTCAACCACTATTTGTTGAATTGAAATTAATTCCATACAAGTTGGTGAACAATCATTCTCCATATATATATTAGAAAAATTAATTTAAGGTAGTACATGAAGGATTTTCTTTAGATAGTAGGCAGGATCTGGGCAGCAAAATGTATCTTTTGAATGACTGAATCGAACTTACTGCTTTGAATACCTAAAGTGTTTGTGTGCTGAGGTTGTGTGAGTGCTGCTGGATTATTTGCCTCTTGGTTTTCTTCTTCTCCTCTGACCTAAGCAGGTATTAAATCTTATGTGGGTGACAGATGGGAACAATAATATAGAACTTGCATACGGTGGGTGTTCACTAAAACTTGTAGATTGACTAAATGAATATGTTTTCAAAGAAAACATAGCCCACCAATTTAGAGCCCAAATTCCTTGGAGTTGCTGAAATATATTTGACCTTGTGCATTGACTTGTGTTTTTTGTTTTTAGACATTTAAACTTGTTAATTGTTTATTTCTGGGATTTTCCATTTAATATCCATGGAGTGCAGTTGACTACAGTTAAATAAACCATGGAAAGCAAAACTGCAGTTGAGGGAGGACTACTGTACATACTCACATTCACCAAGTAATAACATTTTATCAATAGGAAAAAGAGCATTCCATTATCCATTACAGGTGCCAAAGGTCTGGCTTACCTGACATAACTCAAAGTACAAAGAGTATAATAAAAAAAATGATATCCTAGCTCCATTCTTCACAAGTGACTACTTTCAAAATCCCACAGTCTTCAGTGATTTGAAGAATTACAGATTAACAATCTCATTTCTCAAAAACCTGTGATACAACCACTGAAAGTGTTGTCAAGTGTTCCCTTCCTGAAGTGAATACTTCCAGTGAGGATCTGGCTCTCAGCTAAAATGGAATGCTTTTTACTTTTTTTTTGGTTTACCATGTTTTTTCCTTTACCATTTATCCCCCTTACATCCCCCTTATATCCCCCACCCCCTGTAATCACCACACTGTTGTCCATGTTCATGAGTCCTTTTTCCTTTTGCTTCATTCCTCCACCCTCTAGCTGTCCACCCCAACCCTGCATAGCTATCAACCTGCTTTCTATCTATGAATCTGTCTTTATTTTGCGTGTTAGTTCAGTTTGTTCATTAGATTCCACATATGAATGAAATCTTTCTGTGAGTGGCTTATTTCACTTAGCATAATGTTTCTCAGGTCCATCCATGCTGTCACAAAGGGTAAAATTTTCTTCTTTTTTATGGCTGAGTGGTATTCCATTGTGTAAATGTCCCATAGTTGTTTTATCCACCCATCTACTGATGGATGCTTGGGCTTCTTCCATATCTTGGTGATTGTAAATAACACTGCAATAAACATAGGGGTGCCGAAAGAAACATATGTTCTTTCAAATTAATGTTTTGGGTTCCTTTGGATGTATTCCCAGAAGTGGGAATGCTGGGTCAAAAGGCAGTTCTATTTTTAATTTTTTGAGGATTCTCCATACTAATTTCCACAGTGGCTGCACCAGTCTGCAAAAAGGGTTCCCACCAACAGTGCAAAAGGGTTCCACTTTCTCCACATCCTTGCCAGCACTTGTTTGTTGATTTATTGATGATGCCATTCTGACCGGTGTGAGGTGACATTTCATTTTGATTTTAATTCGCATTTCTCTGATGATTCGTGATGTTGAGCATCTTTTCATATGTCTTTGGCCATCTGTATGTCCTTTTCGGAGAGGTATCTATTCAGGTCCTTTGCCAATTTTTAAATTGGATTGTTTGATTTTTGGTGTTGAGTCCTATAAGTTCTTTATAAATTTTGGATATTAACCTCTTATCACATGTATTGACAAATATGTTCTCCCATTCTGTGGGTTGTCTTTCTATTTTGTGGATGGTTTTCTTTGCTATGCAAACACTTTTTAGTTTGAGGTAGTCCCATTTGTTTATTTCTTCTTTTGTTTTCCTTCCCTGAGGAAATACATCAGATAAAATATTGCTACGAGCAATGTCTGAGATTTTACTGCTTATTTTTCTTCTAGGATTTTTTATGGTTTTGATCTATCATTTAGGTCTTTAATCCATTTTGAATTTATTCTTGGGTGTGGTTTAAGAAGGTGGTAGACCAGCCCTGTCTGGTGTAGCTCAGTGGACTGAGCGCGGGCTGGGAACCAGATGATCCCGGTTCGATTCCCAGTCAGGGCACATGCCTGGGTTGCGGGCCAGGTCCCCTGTGAGGGCCATGTGAGAGGCAACCATACATTGCTGTTTCTGTCCCTCTCTGTCTCCCTCCCTTCTCCTCTCTCTAAAAATAAATAAATAAAATCTTTAAAAAAAAAAAAAAAAAGAAGGTGGTAGACCAGACTAGTTTCATTTTTCTGCACATATCAGTCCAATTTTCCCAACACCATTTATAGAATAAACTATCTTTATCCCATTGTATGTGCTTGTTTCCTCTATCAAATATTAATGGACTATAAAGGGGTAGGTTTATTTCTGGACTCTCTATTCAGTTCCAGGTCTGTTTTTATGTCAGTACCATACTGTTTTGATTACTATGGCCTTTTTTTTCACATAGTTGTTCTTAATATTTTCTCACAATCCTTTGTATATCTTTGGTGTCAGTTGTAACTTCTTTTATTGCTGAGTTTTTTTTGGGTCATCCGGTTTTTTTCTTGATATGTCTGTTAAAGGTTTGTCTATTTTGTTTATCATTACAAAGATGCAGCTCTTGGATTCATTGATCTGTTGTATCTTTTTTTAGCCTCTATTTCATTAATTTCTACTTTGATGTTTATTATTTCCTTCCTTCTACTCACTTTGGGCTTTGTTTGTTGTTCTTTTTCAAGTTCCTTTAAGTATAAAATTAGATTTTTTTATTTGAGCTTTTTCTTATTTCTTAAGATAGGCCTGCATTAATATAAATTTCCCTCTTATAATTGCTATCTTTGTATCCCACAGATTTTGAATAGTTGTGTTCTCATTTTCACTCTTTTCAAAGCATCTTTTGATTTTTTCCTTGATCTTGTTCTTGACACATTCATTGTTTAATAACATGTTATTTAGCTTCCATGTCTTTGTGTATGGTTTAGTTTACTTCTTGTGATTGATTTCTAGTTTCATAGCATTGTGGTCAGAGAAGATGCTTGATATGATTTCAACCTTCTTAAATTTATTCAGACTTGTTTTATTTCCCAACATGTGGTCTATCCTATAACATGTTGAATGTTCACTTGAAGAGTATATATATTCTGCTGCTTTTGGATGAAATGATCTGTAGACATCAATTAAATCCATTTGGTCCAGTGTGTCATTTAAGGCCACTGTCTCCTTGTTGATTTTCTGTCTGACAGATTGATCCATTAAAGTCAATGGGGTGTTAAAATCCCCTACTATGACTGTATTTCTGTTGAAGTCTCCCTTTATGTCCATCAAGGTTTGCTTGACATAATTAGATTCCCCCATGTTGGGTGCATAAATGTGTACTAGAGTTATATCCTCTTGTTGGATTGGTCCTTTTATCATTATGTAGTGTCCATTGTCTTTTACTATGGCCTTGACTTTAAAGTCTGTTTGATCATCAGATATAAGTACTGTTATCCCAGCTTGTTTTCCCTTTCTATTTGCATGAAACATCTTTTTCCATTCCTTTACCTTTAGTTAGAGTGTAACTTTAGATCTGAGGTGGGTCTCTTGGAGACAGCATATGGATCTTGTTTGTTTATCCATTCCGCTACCCTATGTCTTTTCATTGGAGTATTTAAGCCATTTACATTTAAAGTGACTATTGATAGATATGTATGTTCCAGGAGTCCCAGCAGTGGAATTGCTGGGTCAAAAGGCAGTTCCATTTTCAGTTTTCTGAGAAAATTCCATACTGTTTTCCATAGTGGCTTCACCAGTCTGTCAATCATTATTTCTTCAAATAGGTTCTTGATCATTTGCTCACTCTCTTGTCCTTCTGGTATTCCCATGGTGCAGACGTTGTTAAGCTTCATGTTGTCCAACAGGTTTCTTAAACTCTTCTTGTTTTTTAAAATTCTTTTTCCTTTTTGCTGCTTTGCTTGTTTTTTTTTTTTTTTCTATCTTGTCTTTCAAATCACTGATTAGATCCTCTGTTTCATCTAGCCTGTTGTTTATTTTTTCCAGTGTATTATTTATTTCAGATGTTGTATTCTTTATTTCTGACTGGTCCTTTTTTATTGTTTCTATGTCTTTTTTCATGCTGTTGAGTATCTTTTTAGTCATTACTCTAACTATTTCTGATCAATTGCTTGCCCCCATTTTATTTAGTTCTTCTTCTGGAGAATTCTCTTGTTCTTTCATTTGCGTCCTGTTTCTTCGTCCTCCCATTTTGGCTGCCTCTTTGTGTTTGTTTCTGTGTATTAGGTAGATCTGCAAAGACTCTGGTTCAGACCTCTGTCATACACTGCCTGTGACTGGCCTTGGGGAACCTGTTTGGAGCTATCAGTGATCCATAGCTTGTGGCTCTCTCTGCTGGACCTGGGTGTGTGCAGAAAGCACCAGGCTGCACACCAAGTCTGTCATTTACCTGCACTGGGCTGGGGGTGGGGGGTGAGTCAGCTAAAGTCTCAGAGCTTCCAGAGAAGCACCATCACCTGCAGGCTTTCTTTTAAGTTTAAACACTGCATTGCCTCCAGCTCTACTCCTCTGCAGCCTGGCTTAAGATCCACAATACGGGGAGATAAGAATTCCTGTGGGTGGGGCTATTGTTTCCCCTCAGGTGGATGCTGGTTGGAGAGGAGTGCTCTGTCTTAGAAAGATGGCTTCTGCAATAGCAGGAATGACTGAGCACAGGTATCCTGGCAGCTGACCCTTCAGGACTCTCCTGAGAGCCACCAAGCCCAGAGTCTCCTCTGGTGGCTCTAGTCCATTCTGCCCTCCCTTTTCTGAAGTCCGGGGTAAGTGGCTACAAACAACATTTTCTGTGTTTGCTCTTTAAGAAGTTTTCTGCATTTCTAGCTGTCTATCCCTGGTAGAGAGAAACCCTGTGCTTTTCACATACAGATGTTATTTGTGGTCCTTTTTTCGGTTCTGGTGCTCTAGGCTGAGAGCCCAGCTTGGGGTTTAGACCCCACACTTCTCAGGGGGAGCCTCCTTGACCACTGAAATATCCCTCTGGAACTTTAGCTGCCACCAATAGGAGCCCAGCCAGCCCTCTTGCACCTCCTCTCTACCTACCAGACTTGTTAATGGTGACGTGATTGCTTGCTTGAATCTTTGGTTATAAGGCCTCTCTCCAGCTAGTGTTCAGTTGGTTGTTCAGGATGATTTTTCTATAATTTAGTTGTAATTCCAGTTTGTTCCTGGGAGAAGATTAGTGTAGCTTCTACCTACTTCTCTGCCCTATTGGATCTCTGACGTGTGCTTTTAAAATTTAAACTTTGATGAGAAATGGATAAAAAAGAGTTATTTGAACAATTGACATGGAACTCTCTTGAGTGGCTGGGAACTTTCCATGTCACTTGTAGATGCAGATATTCTTAGATGAGCCTCAGCTAATATCTCTTCTGGCTATTTCACTTAGAGTATAAATAGGGATGACAGAGAAAGGCAGTCTGACTTCTTTACTGTTCTATACTCTTTTGCCTGTGGAAACCATATGCTTAGTACTTCAGTGAACTGGGAAAATAAATGATGCTCTTAGCAATAATTAGATGGAAGCTATCTTGGAATTGCAATTTTGCAGGGGGGCGCATCTTGCTCACATAACTTTTATAATTATGTAAGGAGCTGATGATCCCATTTGTGGATTCTGTCGTCTGATTATTTATTGTGCTTCAATTAGCAGAAAGGAGGAGAAACAAAAATGTGAACTAGTTTAATTTGCTGATTGCTAGGTATTCTGGTGGAGAGGATGGTGAAAAAGGATATTGAAACTACCAAAGCAAGGCCTCTAGATTTGCCATAAATAAAATCAGTTCATGCTTCCCTCTATTATCATCAGTAATGGAGAGAGGATCCACTGTTCTTACTGGTTTATTTATTAGAGGCATAGTAAGAGGGAACTCCTGTTTATTTTTTATTGGTTTAAAATTAACAATTAGTGTATTTTAATTAGTAGTTATATTCCTGACAGTACTATGAAAAGCATCCTCCCAGAGGAGGGAAAAATGTCAATGAATTTATGGAATAAGGGTTTTTCTGATTAAACTTTAAAATAACTAAATTTTAGTTATTTTTAACACATTATCCCTGTGTAGACTAAAATCATTTAGACTTTAGGCCTAGTTTCAATTTTTCATTCACATTATCTAAAAACTATAGGCAACTTAATCACCTGATTGCTGCAAGGATAATCCAGTCTCTGCAAGTACATTTTTATTTTTTTGTTCCTTTATACTTTTAAAAGATTTTATTTATTTTTTTTAGAGATAGGAGGTGGGATGGAGAAAGAGAGGGAGAGAAGTACCAATGTGTGTTTGCCTCTCATGTTCCCCCTACTGGGGACCTGGCCTGCAACCCAAGCATGTGCCCTTACTGGGGATTGAACCTGTGACCCTTTGGTTCATAGGTTGGCACTCAATCCACTGAGCCACACTAGCCAGGGCTCTTTTTGTTCCTTTAGATGAACCCAAAGAAATCCTTCAGAGAACCTAGCTGGAGGATTGGTGAAAATGAACACTTGGACGCCTACGTATTGTGGAAGTTTCCATTGTTGTCATAAGCACAAATGATCTTTCTTTTTTTCAGCAAAGGATATCAGAAGATATCAAGCTTAAGGAGGTTCAATGAGCATGGCTTCCCAGCTCTCAGCAGTTCCTGCTCAAAGATATGCTTGTTAGGGTAGCAAAGCTAATCTCCCTGCCCAAGGGTAGGTCCAGTCAGGTAGAGAGAGGGTAGTCCAAAGTAAGAGACTTCCAAATCTCTCTCTCTCTTTTTTTTAAAGATTTTATTTTTATTTACTTTTAGAGAGAGGGGAAGGGAGGGAGACAGAGAGGGAGAGAAACAGCAATGTATGGTTGCCTCTCACATGGCCCTCACAGGGACCTGGCCTGCAACCTAGGCATGTGCCCTGACTGGGAATTGAACTGGGACCCTTTGGTTCCCAGCCCTCGCTCAATCCACTGAGCTACACCAGCCAGGGCCCAAATCTCTTTTATATAAAATGCCCCAACCCCCAGTTTAATTGCTTTATGTGGTTAAAAAACTGCCTTTAGCAGGCTGCCTCTGTCCAATGTGCTGATTTATTTTCTTATTTTACAACCTTTGCCTCATTGTGCACAGATTATATAATAATGATTAGACACCACCAATTTATAGTCACATAGAATGAACTATATAAGGATGACCAGTCTGTGAACAGACACAAACAGAATTAGGTACATAATTCGTATGGCCCAATGAAAAATGAAAATGCAAGACCCTTAAAAATTATTAAGAATTTTTAGACAATAACAACAAAGTATTAAATTAAGTGCAGGCCTTTTCTGAGCTTGGCGCTCAATGTGACTATACAGCTTGTATGGCTGTGAAGCTGGCCCTAATTCTAGATGTAAGAATGCTGAATATAGCAGGGTTGACCAGAGCCTACCCCGGACACTATCTTTAGTTGTTCTTCAATGCTCTGTCCTTGCTGTATGTGTTTTGACATGAACATAATTTTATTGTCAATTCAGCTTGCCATTTACAGTCAAGCATAGGAGAATAGATTTTTTTATAAGTATTTTTTTTTAAGATTTTATTTATTTATTTTTAGAGAGAGGGGAAGGGAGGGAGAAAGAGAGGGAGAGAAAGAGCAATGTATGGTTGCCTCTCACATGGCTCTCACTGGGGACCTGGCCCGCAACCCAGGCATGTGCCAGGACTGGGAATCGAACTGGGACCCTCTGGTTCCCAGCCCGCGCTCAATCCACTGAGCTACACCAGCCAGGGCAAAGAATAGATTTTTTTATTGTTTTAAAAAAGCTATCACATGAGGCCTACCCTCAGATTTTTAAAAAAAATTATTTATTTATTTTTAGAGAGAAGGGAGGGAAGGGAGAGAGGGAGAGAAACATCAATGTGTGGCTGCCTCTTGAGCGCCCCCTACTGGGGACCTGGCTTGCAACCCATGCATGTGCCCTGAGTGGGAATTGAACTTTGGTTTGCAGGCTGGCACTCAATTCACTGAGCCACACCAGCCAGGTCTACCCTCAGAGTTTTAAGTGTACAGTAGAGGATAGCTTACTATAAGCACAAGGTTGTACAGCAGATCTCTAGAACTTTTTCATCTTGTGTGACTAAGACTTTATTCTCATTGAATAGAGATTCTTCATTTGCCCTTTTACCAGTCCCTGGCAACCATCATTCAACTTTATGCTTTCATGAATTTGTCCTTTTGTGACTGTTATTAACTTAGTACAATGTCCTCAAGGTTCATCAATGTTGTAGCATATGACAGGATTTCCTTTTTTATGACTGAATGATATTCCTTTGTATGTATATACCACAGTTTCTTTTCTTTTTTTTAAAAAGATTTTATTTATTTATTTTCAGAGAGAGGAGAAGGGAGGGAGAAAGAGCAATGTATGGTTGCCTCTCACATGGCCCTCATTGGGGACCTGGCCCACAACCCAGGAATGTGCCTCGACTGGGAATCGAACCGGGACCCTCTGGTTCCCAGCCTGCGCTCAATCCACTGAGCTACACCAGCCGGGCTATACCACAGTTTCTTTATGTGTTTATCTGTCCGTGTACATTTAGGTTGTTTCCACCTCTTGGCTATTTTGAAAAATGCTTTACTGAACATGGGAGCACAAATATCTCTTCATTGTGTGGTTTTTTAAAAAGATTTTATTTATTCATTTTTAGAGAGAGGGGAAGAGAGGGAGAAAGAGGGACAGAAACATCAATGTGTGGTTGCCTCTCGTGTGCTCCCAGCTGTGGACCTGGCCTGCAACCCAGGCATGTACCTGGACTGGGAATCCAACTGGCAGCCCTTAGGTTCTCAGGCTGGCACTCAATGCACTGAACTACACCAGCCAGGGCCTCTTCACTGTGTTTTAATGAGTCTAAATATCACTAATAAATAACTGTATTCTTTTGGAAATTGACATGATTCAATTGTTAAATAAATAAAATAGAATAATTTTAATGGTTTTGTAGGCTCTTCTCTATTGAAACGACCACCTTAGGTGACCCAGCTGGTAATGCAGGTAACAACCTAATATTCCAGAGAACTAAATTAATTCTGGGTGAATGTGAGGTGGCTCAGACTCCATGTTGGATGCTATGGGAGGGTTAGTGACACATACTGCTTGCTACTTCACTGCCTCCATAGGGCTGCATGATATCAGCTGTGGAAAGAAAAATACCACTCTGGAAAGGATGCTCTGAGAGTAAGTAAATATTTGCCAGCGGGGCCTCTGCCCCTCCAGGCACAGAGGCCTGAGGCAGTCAACTGTGAGGACATCTCTATTAAGAGCTAAGGATTGAGTTATGTGTGCTACTGATGCTGCTAGCAACATCAGCAGGCCATGCTGATTCTGGAAGCTATTATCTTGTTTGCCTAAATCTTAGTCGGGAGTTTAGTTCTCATTTTTGAGTAGAACATTTCTGGGGCTTTTACTTACACAATCTTGTTTTGCTTCAGGGAGAAGAATGAGAAACTTCAGGTTGCAGCAGTTTCTCTTTGTGAGGAGCAAATAGCTTGGGTTTAATATGCAGGTAGAAGGGGAAAATGAGAGAAAACAGTTAAGTGATTGCTGGCCCTGCCACAATACGTTTTCTAACAAGCTCTTGGTATTTCTGGTTTTCTCAGTTTCGCTTGCTTCACTAATCAAACATGTGAACTGATGAATAAGGAAGGATAATGCTTCTCTTGATATAGACAGACCTAAGTGTATAAATCACCTACAAATATTTGTACCTATATTAGACTATTTGTACCTATAGAGGCTTCATTGAACACCTATACATATTGTGAATTCCTTTTTTCCCATTGTGGTGCTAGATTAAACTTTCCTTTTGTTCTAAAAATTTGTTCCAGTCATCTGTGATAATGAGAACTGGCTCCTTTTATAATATTTTAAATGCGTGAGCTGCTGTGGATCTTTCCTCTCCAGAGATGCTGCTCGTGAAGGGTCAGGATGGGGTTATGTGCAGGAGCATTCAACATGGACGGCAGGGACACAGCCGAGGAGGGAGGGCGGGCCACCAGGAGAGTGGCAGTGAATGGAGCACATGTCCAATGAATCAGTAAGGTGGTGCTGTGATTTATTAGTGATATTTTGGCATGAACATGGATGGACCTGGGTTTTATTGTGTGATCTTTTTTCGGGAGCTAGGAATCAAGCCTTTTATTGGTCTGTTCCTTAGAGTATTGCCTCCAGCATACTGTGTTTTGGTCTTCACATCTTAAGGAGCATGTAGTAAAATTGGAAAGGGACCACAGATGAGCAATGGAATTGATTAAAGGCATGAAAAATAGGACTTATGAGGTGATCTCATAACAGATATGGCTGTTTTACTGCGGAAGAAATACTGAAGGGATGCTTAGAAGGCTTTAAAATATTAAATATATTATTTAAGTGGCACTGATTATCTCTTCTTAACCAGACCTAAGAAAACTAATGAATGGAAAACATTTAAATTAGATACAAAAGTGAACCTTTTTCATAGGAAAGATGACTGGGCATGGGAAGGGGTCTCTGAAGCAAATGAAAAATGTTTCTTTTTCACTATTAATGGACAGATTAGAAGACCAAATGGGTTTGGTAGTCAAGGTGTGGCTCTATACCCTTGAGGCCTCTCTCAAAACCCACATTCTGTTGTCTTAGATCTTCCTTTCATCCATAGGGTGATGTCAGCAACATACTCTCCTGGATTAGGGGAATCAGGATATCTTCCTTACCTATCTTAATATTTACCTCCCTCTTAAGTTTCCTATTTAGCTGTTTCCCCCATGTTTTAGGGTGTAGGTACTGGTTTCCCTGATATGAGCAGCCTGTTGAGTATCATTGGGAGCATGGGTCAGTTCTGGCCACAATAAGTAGAATCCCAGTAGTGGAGTATAACAACATTTGGGTATATTGAAAGGGACAGGATCATTTGGCATAGCCACTGCTTGGCCTGATATTTTAGGCAGGAAGGTATAACAAGAAGATTTGCTGGATTTTGATGATTATGGTTTGCAGCCCAGTTCTGCATTTACTAGCTGAGTGGCCTTGGGTGAAACACTCAGTTTTTCTGAATCTCACATTGTTCCTCTATAAAATGAGGATGGAAATACTACCTAATTCACTGGGATTTTATGAGATTCAAATGAGTTGACAAAGTTCTCTGTACTCTGTAAATTTTCATGCAGAAGTCAGTCTTGGTCATTGGCCAGAGTTAGTCTTTTGCTCATAATTACCTTATTCTTCCAGTGTCCCTGGTACGCTCCTCTGCTACTTGCTCCCTTGTGCCTAGGCCCTCGTGGGGCTGCTGGACTGTCCATGTTTCCAATTTCCTCTTCCCAAGAAAGATTCAGGGCTTTTCAAGTCTCTCTATATGTAGCCTTCCTTTTGCTCATTCTCTCAAGATCCTAATCCCAAAGAAGTGACAGTAACTGGGTGGTAGTGGGTTGATCAGATAAACTGATCTCTTGTCATGCAGACTTTAAATGGGCAAACTTTGCTGGATAACACAGAGTCCTGATCCAAACTTTGCTGGATAACACAGGTAAAATGCATGATCTCTTTAAGAAGGCCCTTAAAAAATGAAAATGCTGGTGATGAGTGGAACCCCATGTGGCATCTGCCTGTGTGGCTTAGTGTGAATGGCACTGTCTGAGGAGAAGATAGAGATGGGGGAGGGCAGGTCTTTTTGTCTTTCCTCCAGCATGTACACTTATATACTCATACACAGCCTTTCTGAGGAGAACAGTCAATTCATAGAGATTAGGCTGGGGCAATTTGAAGAGCTAAATTCTGAACACTTGTCAGTAAAATAATGCTCCCTCTTAAAATAGCTCAAGGATGTTTCTGTACAAAGTGCTTTCTGTGGATATTTGCATATATATATAATATATACGCTGAATGTATATCTTTAGCTACAGTATGTATAAAAGCACACATTCAAGCACCTGCCCAAATATAAGTCATGAAACAAAAATGATTGAACACATAAGTTACAATATTTATGTCCTAAGGATGGCTAAACTTAGCTACAACATCTAATTTTCAGTGACGTCTTTCTTTAACAAGTTTTATAAGAGGGATGATTTAAGTCAAGGAAGAGCAGTGACTCATTCACATGGTGGGCCAGTGGCTGAGCTAAGTTTAGAATAGAAAGGATGCTAGGATCTTCTGGGGCTTAGAGTTTCACCATGAAGTCATTTCACTCTTCTACAGGTTTTTTTTTTTTTTTTTTTTAAGTCATTCATCATTCATTTAGGTAAAACCAGGAACCTGTAATGTAATAGCAAAATTCTCATTTTTCTTACTTTTTTTTAAAAATTATTTTATTGTTGTTCAATTACAGTTGTCCGCATTTACCCTCCCCCCACCCCACCCCAGACAAACCCACCTCCCTCCCTTGCTTCCCCCCTCCCCCTTGGTTTTGTCCATGTGTCCTTCATTGCAGTTCCTGAATACCCTTGTCCCCCTTCTCCCCTTCCCCTTCCCCTCTGGCTACTGCCAGAATGTTCTAAACTTCAATGTCTCTGGTTCTATTTTGTTTCTCTGGTTGTATTTGCTTGCTTACCTCAGAAGCGTCTTGGCTGTGGCTAATCTAACTTTCCCGGTAGCTGATCTGGCCTAGGTGCCTTCGCTCCTGAGACCTCATACGAAACTTTTTAACATTTCATAAAGTAGAGGCTGCATGATGATGTACTCCTTGAACTTGACCTTATCTGAGAAGCACTTTATCTGCCCTTCCATTCTAAATGAAAGTTTTGCTGGATAGATTATTCTTGGTTGTAGTCCCTT
>PVJI01011548.1:0-55550 GCA_004026765.1 Micronycteris hirsuta | reverse complement strand
ACAAATGAGTGGATCAAGAAACTATGGTACATTTACACAATGGAATTCTACGCAGCAGAGAGGAAGAAGGAGCTTATACCCTTTGCAACAGCATGGATGGAACTGGAGAGCATTATGCTAAGTGAAGTAAGCCAGGCGGTGAGGGACAAATACCATATGATCTCACCTTTAACTGGAACATAATCAACAAAAGCAAAAAACAAGCAAAACTTAACCAGAGACATTGAAATTAAGAACAATCTAACAATGGCCAGGGGGGAGGGGGGAGGAGACAGTGGGGAGAAGGGTTTTCAGGAACCACTATAGAGGACACATGGACAGAACCAAGGGTGGGGAGGGAGGCAGGGAAAGGAGGTGGGATTGGAGGGAGAGGGGAGGGGAGTGTATGCAGACAACTGTAATTGAACAACAATAAAGTAAAAAAAAAACTAAAAAAAAGAAATAAAAGGAGTTTTTTTATCTTCCTTTTTTTTTTTAGGAGTTTTTTTAATTCTAAGAAATGAGGAGGAAAGTTTATAGGCTTGGAAAAATCAGCTCCAGACCCTCCAGGCCTGTGTCACGGGCCCATGTCAGAGCTTGCCTCATAGACACATGTGGTGGGTGATGGTTTCAATGGATTGCTGCTCAGTTCTCAAGTATCTCTGTCCTCCAGATGTTGAGATGAGTAGTTGGGCAGCAAGGAAGGAAGTGGTATAAACCAAGGGCCTGTAACTCTGTTCTCTGAGCCTTTCCAAATTCTCAGTACCGATGGGTCATTCTGTGTTGTAGATTAGATTACTGTTTAAAAATGCTCACTTTCCCACAATATACTTACCCACATGTGGACTATGGGGTTGGCCAACCGCACCTCTTTGGTCATTGTAGTATTAGCAGATATGGTGCAAGCAGAGGATTGAAATTTGCTTGTGCAGAGGGGCTTGTTGTGTTCTGACTCCACTGCACCATGAGACTGTGCCTGGTTAATGCCTGGTCTAAGGAGGATGTGGAAAAAGTGGAAACAAGCTGCCTTATCAACTTGCAGCTTCAAGCAGAGCCTCACAGCCTAGCCCAGCATGGATTAGCAGATTCCCAGTCAACCTGAAGATGGACTAACAATTCATGTGAAGTCAGCAAAGTCATTTCAGCCAATGTATGAGATTCAGAGTATGAGACGTACATTTTAATGTTGTGTATTGATAGATTTTGTGGGTATATTTTTCCACAATACATTCTGGAAACAGTTTGTATTTGTTAATTAGTAAATTGAATGTAGTAAATTGGATTAAATAATTATTTCCAGACTGCAAGATCTTACTTATTCCTATATTTGGTGTGGGAATGACCTTGACTTTCTAGTAACACTTATACCCTCCACAGAGAGTGATTTTATCCCACAAAGAAGTCTAACAGTATATGAACTTAATTACCATGTAATAAACACTATGCACTGTTGGCTTTATTCACAGATAAGAAATAACTCTCCTTTAACTATCTTGTATCAACACTATGTGCTTAGATGGAACAGAACATTCATGAGAACATTTGCATGTTATTTCTAGATTTTTTGTTTAATCATTACATAAATAAGAAAATATGTTTATACTAATTGAAGCTTTATTATAACAATGTCTTCCATTCTTGCATGCTAGTTTTGAATTTTCTAGAGCCTAAGTAATTTTCAGTTCAGTTGCCCAAACAATGTCTCTCTGTATGGATTCTTGACTGACCCTGACACTTAAATTATCTAGGAGAGCCCCAGATCATTGATAACAGAAATAGCCAGATCACTGATTTAGAATACAGATGAATGAAACCAGAAAAGCAAGCTTCACTCTACATTTTATCAAACATCATAAATATCCCAAGCTCCTTGAATATCATTTCATGTAGTGTTTTGCTTAGGATGCTCTGTCTCACTGTTTTGCCTGTTCTCACCCCCTCACCTCCATTGTATTCTTCACTTCAGATACTGTAATTTTCATCTCTGAAGCTTGATTTGGGTGTTTTATATTTTCTGACACCTCTATTTAACATCTTCAATCTTTCTTTTAGCCTCTTGAACATATAGAATACATTTATAATAATTGTTCATTATCTTTACATGTAAATTTTATCATCTGCACCTTTATTGATTGGCTTTGATTGGTTTTTCTTGTACATATTTTCCTGGTAATTTTTGATTGAATGTCATGATGTTGACATTTACTTTAGGGCACTGGATATTTCTATATTCTTATATATATTCTTTGATTGACTTTACTTTTATTGTTGACACAATCACAGATATTTCCCGTCCTCCCTTTGCTCACCTCCACCCAGCCCTCACCCCGTCCCTCTGGCTATCACCACACTGTTGTCTCTGTCTATGGGGTATGTGTATATGTTCTTTGGCTAATGTCTTCACCTTTTTATCCAGTCCTCTACTCTCTCTCCCCTCTGACATCCGTCCATCTGTTCCACGTATCCATGCCTCTGGTTCTATTTTGTTCATCAGTTTATTTTGCTCATTAGATTCCACATATAAGTGAAATCATATGGTATATGTCTTTCTCTGACTGTCTTATTTCACTTAGCATAATAATCTCCAGATCTACCCATGCTGTCACAAAAGGGAAGAGTTCCTTCTTTCTACAGCTGCATAGTGTTCCATTGTGTAAATGTACCATAGCTTTTTATGATGTCTACTTTCATTTTTCGTAGGGGAGTTCTTGTAGTGTTGAGACCTTCTATGAGAATGTGGTTTGTCCTGCCTTTGTGTCCCCTTCTTTCATTCTGAAGCTTTTCACTTGTGACACTGGGGCTATAAACCACCTTTTCCCTTACCCCCAAGACAAATACTTCAATTTTAAAGAGAAAAAGAGATGATATAATATTTGACTGCTAAAGGAGAGCTTGTTCTTATTTTAAAAAGATAATGGTGGGTATAAAATTATTTTCATAACATTAAACACATTTAAAATTTTAATGTAGCAGTTTTATTTAAAAGTGATCACATAGTCTAGGAATTGTACATTTGGATTTATTTAATCTGATAATTCTAGATGTCTACTTGATTTTGAAAAACTGCATTTAAGGAGTCACTTGCAGAAAGTTGGAGAATCTCTTTTCTGGTGTTTGATTTAGAACTTCTAGAATGGGCAGGATTTGGATGGACCTATTTTTAATTTGGCAGTGCAAATCAAATATCCTTGCTTTTACTTTAGGACTTTAGAAGGGTTTTACTTGTCTCATTTCTCATGAGGTTAAGCACTAACTGAGGAAATAATATAATATGCATGACACAGTACCAGCTTATAAATAAGTACCAAAAGTACTGTGGTCTAGTGATTCTTACAGAAACATCAACTTTTTTTTTTTTAAAGATGAGACAAAAAACGGGGACTATGTGAGGTGATGAATGTGCTAGTGAGCTTGATTGTGGTGGTTATTTCACTGTATATGTCTATCAAAACATCAAGTCGTGTACCTTAACTGTATAATTTTAAAGAATATTTTATTTGTTTATTTTTTAGAGAAAAGAAAGGAAGGAGAAAGAGAGGGAGAGAAACATCAATGTGTGGTTGCCTCTCATGCATCCCTACTGGGGACCTGGCCTGCAGCCCAGGCATGCGCTCTGACTGGGAATCGAACTGGTGACTCTGGTTTGCAGGCCAGCACTCAGTCCACTGGGCCATACCAGCCAGGGTCATATACCTTAAATATATAGTTTTTATTCGTCAATTTATACTTCAGAAAGGATGGGACAAAAAGAATCTCAAGTTATTACAATGGAAAACTATGAAGTTTAGTCCTCTTGATATTTTTCTGTACATGTGTTTGGTTATGTCTATGTATATCCATAACTAAAAAAAATATCAACTGGAACATAATCAACAAAAGCAAAAAGCAAGCAAAACTTAACCAGAGACATTGAAATTAAGAACAATCTGACAATAGCCTGGGGGGATGGGGGAGGGGACAATGGGGAGAAGGGTTTTCAGGAACCACTGTAGAGGACACCTGGACAGAACCAAGGGGGAGGAGAGAAGCAGGGAAGGGTGGTAGGGTTGGAGGGGGTGGGGGAGGGGAGGGGAGAGGATGCAGACAACTGTAATTGAACAACAATAAAGTAATTATAAAAAAAATTAAAAAAAATAAAAAATTAAGTCATTTAAAAAAAGATGAGAATCACCTTTATTTTGGGGTCCTTGATCTCTTGTCTTTTGAAGTCCCTGTGCAATGCAAGAACATTAACCACAAGGCTCTTTAGTTCTCATTCCTAGGAATATATGCCTTGATTATTTGCCTTAACACAAATTTGTTTCTTCTTCTCAGCTTTCTTCAAGATATGTGGACCAAAAAACCCACAGAACTGACCTTGATTTGGCTAACAACACACATATTAAATTCATAAGTGAAAAATATGCCAGTGCTCATGTAGAGAGAATGCTTCGGTGAAAGGAAAGAAGCAGTCTTACTCTACAACATCTGCTACTCAATTACATTTCCGAGATTATGCAGGTTGCCATGCCTGAACGTATCTGAAGAGCAGAAGTGAGGTGGGTCAAATTAGGAATGGGGATTCGTAAGTGCAGTAAAGCTTCCAGTGTATAATGCAGCTATCTAAAACATGATTTACTATCAGGTAGGTTAATAACGAAGCAATTTTCTGCGGTTCTTCAGCTCTACAAGAGAATCATTACAGAAGGTCCCTGACTAACCTCATTGCCATCCACTTTGAATCTGAGAGGTGAAAGAAGCCTTTAGAATTGAGCTATCCTAGCCTTATGGGCAAAAAGAAAGACAAATCATTGAAGTAAAAGATCAAAGTGAGGTCCTGTCTCCAGAAGAAAGGTACAGGAGTGGTGCTGACTATGGATTTCCCTTCCTGCCTTTGAATGGATGAAGGTGGATAAGGAAAGAAACCTGATATACCAGTTATAGTTTGATCAGGTAGTCAAAACCACTCAGAATTACATAGAAAAGAGGATTTATTACAGAGAAAGTCAGGGTAAACATTCAACTCCCAAGGATGAACTAGAACCTGCAAAGGAAGCCAAGAATCCACCTCTATCCATCACTGCCTCCAACCTCTACAATGCGGGTGACTGGCAGAAAGAGCTGCCTTTCCCCATGGAGCTGATCACACACCTCACCCAGGATCTGCAGAAGTGGAAGAGCTTTGCAGGAGATGAAGAAATTGTGGGCTTCAACAAGATAAGTCCACAGATCAGCGACAAAAAGCATAAGCTTTAGCAACACCTGGTGCTCTACCCCAACCTTTAGGAAATAATGGTTGCTGTTCTACTTCTGCCTTCTAATCTCACAGAAATGTATCTTCTGTCCAGGCTTAACCAGGAACCATGCAGGGAAATCAATTTTGTGAAACATAGTTCCAGCTTGGCCAAGGTGATATAGCACAATGACCTCACAGCATTAGATGATCTGAGACATCTTGGACAGTCCAAGTTGAGAATAACATTAGCTCCTCTGACTGAAAATATACACATCTATTCGTCTGTTTATTTATCTACATCATGTATCTATTTGTCTATCTAATCTGCCTGCAGCATATGGTGAAATGCACGTATCCCTTGAATGATTATGTATCACTGTCGATCACTTTCTTACTCCCCCAACTCTCTTTAACAAATCAGAATTGGACCAGAAAATATTCCTTGAAAAGGAGGAGCCCTTGCCAAGATCCCCAAGCAGCTCACAATTGTGAATAATGTCATAAATTTTACACTTGGCTGGTGTTTGTTCAACTTGAATCAAGCGAATTGTTTTCCCTTATTGCTCAAGACAAAAGTAAGCAGTCAGCCATATTATTCTCTAAACTGGATATTTGCACTTATCAGTCAACATTTCCAGACACATAGGTCCCTCAGATCCTAGACTTTCATCTCTAGATCTTCTGTGGACTAATTTCTCAAGCTCCATTATAGAATTCTCAGTTCTAGAGTTCTCAGTTTTAGAATTCAGTCAGAGAAGCATATTAGGGCAGTCAGGCCTTCTACCTTGCTTCTCTAGCAAGATGCACAATTCTTGGCATTTAAGTTCAAAAACCTTGATCCAGAAAGAAGAAAAAATATTTATAAAGGAATCTGGTCTGGAAGAACAGGTTTCTATTCCTGGCTTCAAATGACATTAGGCACAAAGGCCTTCTGTGCCTGGCAGGAGCAAGGGCATTAGTTGGGATCATGTCTTGCACTCCTTAATCCAAAGCTTTCAAAGCTCTGAGTGATGTAGGAATGGATCCTAAGCACTCCTGAGGCACAAGAGAGATAAAGAGGTTGGCTGAGACAGAGTAAGAGTGATCACTCTGGCCAGTTAGCACAGGCTCCTACCGCTGGGATGAAGGGACGAGCATCAGAAAGATTCAGAGTGGACACTGTCTGCCTGGGTCACGTGGGGATGGAACTGTGATCTCATTCAATCAACAGTACCAGAGAATCAAGTAGAAGGAGGTCATTTCCCATAGGTCAGAATGTGAGAAAGTACTAACACAAGATGCTTCTGGGGTCAGAGGCCAGCCAAGGTACAAGGAAACAGAAGATAGTCTTTTCTCATATGACTGCCATGGTGGCAATCCTATAAGAGCCCCCTCATCCCCATCTGCAGTTTTAACCCTAACGCAAGGAAGAGGGTGATAGAAAAACTCCTGGGGGAGTTTTTAGGTATGCATCAGACAAAATTATAAATTGAAATGAACTAAGAAAAAAACATTTAAGTGGATTGGATTTGGTTAAAAGCACTATCTTCTATAACACTTTGATTTTGATTTTACCCTAAGCCCCATTGTGAATGATACAGAGAACAAACCCCTAACTCAACGACATATTTGCACAGCTAAGTCTGTACTATAAAACTTCTACTTGTTACACAAGGAAATGCTTAGAGGTGTTTTAGCCTTTTACTGTCACAAGACTACTTAGGTGTCACTAATTGAAAAGCCTCACATGTACTTGAGTGGGTGCTGGGCAGCCAAGGAGAATGGAAGAAAGCTGGCTTTGCTGATATGAGAAGCCAAGAGCAGAGTTTTCTAGAGTGGAGGATGGAACATTCCTGAGTGAGGCACAATTGCAGACATTCTCTGGCTTTTCAAGGAACTTGTTCCATTTACTCTTCTGCCTTATCATTCTCCCCTGGGCCTTTCAGTACACAATAACATGTTACTTTTAAAAGGCAAGTTGTTTTTTCTTTATGTGTCAGGCACTATGTAGGCATGTTAGATTCATTATCTTATATATTTTTATAACAAACCCATAAAAATTTAGTACCATTACTTTTATTTTCAAGAATATGAAACTGAGGCTTAGATTGAGCAATTCATCCAAAGTCTGACTGTTATTGGTTCAGATCCATCTCTGCCATTTATTGTAATTCCAGAGCCCAAGTTCTTTTTAATAGGGAACCTATCTGTGTGGTATGGGAAATGTAGCCCAGCCCCTACTCGGAAAGGCCAGTGAGGAGTGAGGTCGGCACACAGGACCCACGCCCACGGATAGGTTTTCCTGTGGAGAATCAGGCCTGCATTGTATTTAACTGCTATGAGGCTTGCTTTTGCTAAAACTCCCTCACCCTGGATTGAGACAGCAAATGCTTACTGTGTATCTTTAACCTCTTAAAATCTGTGCTAAACTTCCCAAGTAAGGAGTGTAACCAGTTCAACCACTTTTCCCCTGGGTCTGCAACATCCTTCTCTTTGGAGTAATTAGCAACATTCTTTCCTTTGTTAGCAAACCTGTGCATAGTAAACGAAGACCATCCTTGATGTAATGTACCCAGAAAAGCAATAAAAGCCTGTCCAGGCGGGGGTCAGAGCCCTCTCTCTCACTTAGAGAGCGGCCATGCCGTCCCTTTTTCTCCAAAGGACTTCTGTAGTCCGCGTGCATTTGTTTGTCGCAGGCACAACACATGGAACTCGCAGGCCAGGGTCTGCATCACTTTTTTTAATGTTTTAAATATTTTATTTAGAATTAGCTTTAAACTTATAGAAATTCTGAAAAAATGATACAGCTGCCCCAATATTAACATATTACATAAACATAATGTGAAAATCATTAAAACTAACATTGATATAACCTGGGCCACATGACACTTTATAAATAACCATAAAAATGTCTCCTCCTTTAACACTTCCCCAATCTTCACTTTTCTATGAAGACTTGTAGACTCAAAAGGGACTGATGACAGTGTCTTTTACTCCCACCTTGGGGTGGGTGATAAAATAGGAGCAGAGACATTTGTGTGAAGGAGAAACAAATGTTGGCTTTAAATGAGAGAGATTTAATCATTGGACTTCTGTCATGTCCCCATAATGCATTCACCACTGCACATTCTCTTCCATCCTGTTCTGAGGTAACCCCTTCACCATGAAAGAGCCCAGCCAGGAGTACAGTTGACAATGGCAATTAAATGCTCTACTATAACCAAGTTCACACCCTGAGTCTGTTAGGCATGGGTGTTGTCATGGGTGGTTGTCCCTGGAGAGAGCAGGAGGATACAGACAGATGGTATTTTCTCTTCTTTACCCCTGATCATTCAAAGCTGTCTGAAGAAGTTAGAGATGATTGGTATTTGGTTTTGATCTATGAGACCCAGCAGATTTCTAGAAAGAAACACCTTCCCGTGAGGTTGAGGTTATTTGGCTAGAAAGTTAATTACATTCAGAAGGATTAGTGCTAAATCCAGATTAAAAGTTGTATCTCCATATACACTCCCTGCTTACACAATATAAATGGACTTTAAGCATTATGCCAAAGAGCTATCCCATGACAAAAGTTCCTTGTCATTTCCCTCAGCATTGGTGCCAATGATGGATTTTTCCTTATTTTTTCCAAAGCCCAGGGTTATGGTCAGGAGATAATGCTGTAAAATAAGCTTCTAGCTCTGGGGCTTATAGAATATTTTCATCAACTCCTAACAAAAATCAGAATGTAGATTACATTTGGCACTAAAATTATGTACATCAACATAACCTTTCCCCAATAAGTGGACTTGGGTTTGGCACTGGACTCCAAGGCCCTTGATAAGGTGAATGAGAACCTTTACCCCAAACCAATAGAGAAACATATATAAGATCCAGCTAACCTTAGGTTTAGGCATAGGATTACAAAAAAAATAGAAATATGAAGCTAGCTGAACTTTAGAAAAGAGTTTGTGATATCCTAAGTTTTCCTTTCTTTTTAATATAATATGAAGCTTGAATTTTACCTCTGGCTTAATCATTGGCTCCTTTAGATTATATTCTCAGAATACTATGATAATTTATTTTTAACCTAAGGTAAGTCACCTTAGCTTTCTTAGATTTTGTAATGGTTTGTAAACTGAAGAGGTGAGATGTACATTTTAAAGTCTAAAACACTTTAGAACTAAAATGGACATACCATAATTCTGAAAAAATACAGTTAGGAATGATTCATTCATTCAATTTTTCACATGTTACCACAATTTCTGTAGGTTTCTAGCCTGGAATAATAATTTCATTATGAAATTGCTATGATCAATAAATATAAAAAGGGTAAAATCATATCAAATAGAAAATATGAAACAACAATTTACCAAAGATCTGAAGTTGTTTCAATTGTATCTACCACTGGGCCTTTATTTATTCTCATTACCTTTATTCGCTACTTAACCTCTTTCATGTCAGTAATCCCACTGTTACCTTCTCACTGTCATTTTATTATTTCAGTGTGGCTGCTATCCTTCATGTATGCCATTTCAGGGCCTCCAAAATGAAATTTCCTAGAAGTCCTCTGTCTCCTCCTCCCTGCTTCCAGTTAACTCTATTACTAGGAGGAGACGGGGAATATTACATTTTTATCTCTCTATTTAAATGGGTAAATGATCTGGCTTGAGGATTTTAACTCTTATGGGCAGTAAGATCCCATTAGATTAAGACTTCTAATATTCATATTGCTTTCATCCTCAACAAAAGGCCTTTTCTGGGGAAAGCCAAAAGGCTTGGACAAGCTTGCCAACACAGTTGAATTTTTCTAGGCCTTTACTAACAGAATTTGTTAATGGTCTTCAAGAAAGTGTTAGAGTATAATTTTACCTTATAGAAATTGTTGAAACATTCTCCAAAGAGAAACTATAAATCCTTTATCAGAAAAGGTAAAAAATAGAAATGATGCTACTTTTGTGGTCTGCATGCTTCTATCTATTGTGCTTAAAGATGTGATGAAGTCAAATACGATAAGGGATATTGCAGTACAAAAACTTTTGCTCTGATTTCTCTCCATGATGATATTAAGATATTCCCCTCTCTGTTTTCAGAAAATTCATGGTCATACAGAATATATTCTGCATTGTTCACAGGCCCTTATCTCCAAAATTCAGGTAAGACTCAGCTGCATGGGTATTATTGCATTGGCTTCCCCAGTCAGAGCCCTTTCCTTTTATAACTAAATATCTTATACCCCACAGATGCAGAATAGTCACTTGAGTTTAGCTTCTGCTTTAAGAATATGGAGAATTCTCTCTCTAATCTGTTTGGTACGGACAGCATAGACAACTGGGTTGAGGATGGGTGGGATGAGGAGGTAAAAGTTGGCCAAAAGGATATGGATATGGGGAGGCACCTGATGGCCAAAGCGGTGAGTAAGGGAAGAAACAGCAATGGGGATGTAGAAGACAAGGATGGCACAAATGTGACAACTGCATGTCCCTAGGGTTTTAAGCCTAGCTTCAGGGGTGGCCAGTCCCATTACAGCCCTGAAAATCATTACATAGGAGACAGTAATGGCTAATGAATCCAGGATCAATACTAAGAAGCCAATTCCCATTCCATATAAATTATTGACTGTTGTGTCACCACATGCCAAGGTGACAACAGCCATGTGCTCACAGTAGGAGTGCAAAATGACACGGGCTTTGTAGAGGGGCAGCCGCAAACGGATCATCAGGGGCAGAGGTCCAATGTAGAGTACACCCCGAAGGAGGGCAGCCAGGCCCAAACGACCCACCACTGTGTGGGTGAGCACTGAAGTGTGGCGCAGTGGGTCACAGATGGCCACATAGCGATCAAAAGCCATGGCAAGGAAAATGCCTGACTCTACTGTGGCAAAGCAGTGGATGAAAAACATCTGGGTCAAGCAGGCATCTAGGTCAATGTTGTGGGCATCAAACCAGAAGATGGCTAGCAGTTTGGGCATGGCAGAAGTTGACAGAACCAAGTCAATGACAGCCAACATGCACAGGAAGAAGTACATGGGCTGATGCAGGCTGTGCTCCACCTTTACCACAGCCAGGATGGTGATATTCCCCACCACAGCCAACAGGTACATGGAGCTGAAGGGGATGGAGAGCCAGATGTGCAGAGACTCCAGGCCTGGGATGCCAGCAAGCCAGAAAGAAGTAGGCACCAAGCAGGCATTATTAGACAGGAACATATCTGAGGGTATGAAATATCTAAGAGATAGGAGCTCTAATATTTAGATTTTTACTTCTATGAGAGAGATTGCTTCTGGAAACTGTAGACTTATTTACTGTAGTTCTTATTTCCATCCTGGGAAACTGGTCGGACCTATAATAAAAAAGAATTATAAATGTCTTCTTGAAAACTGACATTTTACATGGCTTATAAAAGAGACTAAGCATGAAAACACTCACTGGTAAATGTAGAAACAGGCATGCACATAATTTCTATTGGTAAATTGCCTTACTCCACTGTAGAAGTTCCAAAAATTGTTCATTCCCTTTGACACAGTAATTTTGCTTTGGGAAACATTTTCTAAAGGAAATGAAAGAATACAGAAAATTTCTATGAGCAGTGATTAAATGTAAGTCCATGTAATGTGTTTAGCCCAGTGCTTGCATATACTTCTCTTATCACTGTATATATAGTAACATTATAACATCAATAATGATTAACTATTTGTAGTTATTGATTTTTATAATAATGAAAAGTTGGAAAAAATATATGTTCAAAAATAAAGCATTGTTTAAATTCTAGTACATCCATTCAATGAATTAGAATTATGTTTATATTATTTTAGAGCTATATATTTACATGATAAAATGTTTATATATCTCAGTAAGTGAGGGAATAGCAAGAGACAGATTATAAGTTCATTAGAATATATTTGTGTCATCTATAAACACACAAAAATGTAAAACACACACCCGTCTTCATTTTTCCCCTTTTGTATGTATATTCTGTCTTTTAAAAATGGCTAAGAGGTTTAAAAATAATCTTATAAGTTATTAAAACCCAATCAAAAACATTTTCCTTAATTAATTGTACCCTTATATTAGTCAAGTACAGTTCCTTTTTCTCTAAAGGTTTAACACTGCTTTGGTCATATTGTCAAATCTAATTGACTTCCCCAATGATACTTGGCATTGGACCTAATTTCTCAAAGAAAAAGTTCTCTTATTGAAGATTGTCCAGATTTCATGGTTAAAAAGATGATAAATGGGTAAAAATTTTCTTAAGAAAGCTTTATTATAAGGACAGACACTATTAAACTTTCTGAGAATCTGGGCATTACACATAATTTGAGTAGACAAAAGTAGAGGTGCACCTTTTTATGAGCACATTTCACTGGATGCTTTGCCCCAATATCTGATGCTAGTGATGAAAAAGAATGGACTGACAGAGACCAAGAAGGCTGTGATCTGTGAAAGGGTCATGTGGACTGTTTTCTTTCCTTGAAGAGACAAAGAGGTCAGCACAAAAGCTGTGGCCAACACTTGGCCAAATTCTTGCTCTTCTGTCCTTCAGGTGCCTGTCACTAAGGATCCAGAAATAGCTCCCATTGCTTCCCATCCTCAGGGTTCAGAACCTGAGGGCCTAATTTGCTTCCCACCCTATCTTGGGCTTGCCGTCCTCATGTTTTCCATCAGATTCTCAGCAGACTCAGGTCTCAGACTCCCCATGATTATGCTCACCATGGTGCCTTTCTTCAAATAGCCATGTTTTTTGCTGAGTGGTTTCACTACCTTCTTGACTTTTATCCAAGAAAATTTCCCCCATTCTCCAAGGCCCATCCAGATCACCTCTCCTCTACAAAGCCCTTTTTGGTGTCTCTAGCTCACACCAGAGTAAGTGGCTAGTAGTCACTAAGTTCTCAATTGTCTCAAATAAGCCCATGCGCATTTCAAACATTCTTGTCTAAAATATAAATAGCAATTACATTTTCATAGCAAATAAGCATAAGAAATGCCCCTATGTAACCTCATGGATTCCTCATTCATGCTCCAATACAATTTTAAGTTTTTATGCATTTTCTTACTTCTGAGTCAGGCTTTGACTGGGTGTTCAAAAGAAAAATGAAAGTTTTGTGAACTTTAAAATGGTTCATAAGCGTTCTTTTACATTAACTCTGACTTTACAATTCTGTGAATAGGGTACTTTAATATGCCAGTAAGTGATAACATGTGTGAAGTCACTTCCTCATGGATCAAATGGAGGTTTCCGTGGATCTACAGGATAAGATGGGAAAGGGTAAGGGGTCCAGTGAGGAGGCAGCACCGCAGTACTAGCTCAGGGTACTAGCTTTGCCACCTACCAAGCAAGTTGTCCCACTCCAGATCTTACTAAGTGTTTGGGCAAGTTGCCTAGCTTACTAAAGTCTAGTCCTTGTATTATGAAAAACGGAGAGAATATCATCTGCACAGGATAAGTATAAGGCACAGAAAATAAGTGTGAGACTCTTGGCACATAGCAATAACTTCCTTTCCCTGGATTCTACTGTTCACTATGGGGAGTAGACCAGAAATTTATATTCTGCAAATTAGAATCATTTCCTGAATTTCTATGTTTCATGGAACATCTTTTTTTTTTTTTTTTTAAAGATTTTATTTATTTCTTTTTAGACAGAAGGGAATGAAGGGAGAAAGAGATGGGGAGAAACATCAATGTGTGGTTGCATCTCACATGGCCCACCTGGGGACCTGGCCTGCAACCCAGGCATGTGCCCTGACTGGGAATCGAACCGGTGACCCTTTGGTTCCCAGCCCGCGCTCAATCCACTGAGCTACACCAGCCAGGGCTCATGGAACATCTTTAAGGATGCCTTTAAAGTCCAGGAATTGTAGAGATGGGACAAAGATTTAAGGGGAACGCTAGTTAGTATACAATTTTATCTCATAACAGGGGGAATGTCTGAATGTTCTCTGAAACTATTGCGATGAATCACCATCCTGAAGCAGAAAGGAGCCTAACTGCTCAGTGTCAGGGTAGGTCAAAGTAGTGGCTACTCATCATAAAAGAATCAATGTTCATAGGATCGAGGGAAACCCAGATTTGTAACTTTTATTTGTGCCAGACCCAGTTTAACCAATAAAATTGTTTTAAGTTGGGACAAAAAGAATGTGAATATATGTATAAAAATGAATCCACCAAGCTGATAATTGGCCTTTTGAATGGTGGTTTGAACTAAGTTGTGGCCCCTGAGTTGTGTTACTTTCCTAGAATATTTCAGAGAAATCTTTTCTGTGTCAGCCCACACAAGGACATTCTTACCTGGACACGAGTGACATGCCTTCAAGTCCTGGAAGAACGTTGTGATTGTGGGTCTGAGGCTCCTGAGAGATGTTTTGTTACGGTGAAATAAACATGAATTAGAAGCAATACCCACTAAGGTTCAAACACTAACTTCACTATTTCTGGCTGTGTGACTTAGGGAGTGCTATCTCTCGGCCTCAGTTTTCGATTTTATTTCCCAGTCTGTGAAATGAGGGGAGTGATAGCTACATTAGAGATGCTTCATGTATTAAATGAACTATTTGTAAGTGTGTGTGTGTGTGTATGCACACAGAAGGTCAATTGTTAGGATGCCTGGCCTCTGAAATAGGCATTGCATTCCCTTCCTTATTGACCTCTCCCCTTGGTTCTTCACTATCTCCCACGGAACATAGACACAGTGCTATTTCCATGTGGCTGTAGTGACTCCACATCCTTCTTTCCAGCTGTATGACTAGACAGACCTTTAGACATGGATGTAATCAATTGAAGAGACCTCCTGATCTCGTAAGTGTCCGCTCAGGAGAGCTTGCCTGATTGGAGCGGAAGACAAGAGCCTAATCAGGTGGGATAGTCCAATCTTTCTTCTTGTGTATGGAGAAGACTAGGCAACAAAGCACTGGGAAAGCCTTGGGGTTTCTCCTCTTACTTGATTCATAAACCAGACCAAATGATCATCAACTTATTTCTTTAATTTTTGACTAGATCGGTGAAGAAGGTAAGCCCTGGATGAACTAAAGATGAATGTAGTTTCTGAAAATTGGAGTCTTTTCAATGACCTTGGTCCCATCTCTGGAATGTACTTACCCACTGGGGTGCTGCCCACAGAGTTTAGGCTTTATTTCTTACAGCGGTCACCTTTTGTCAGGACGCTGGATGAATTTAGTTCACAGTCAAGGGGGGAGCCATGGCCCTGATCTCTTCCCTGTTTTCTCCTTTGTCCTTCACCTCTTTATACAGATGCTGAAAATAGCCAGTTATTTCCCAAGAGTTGTACAGAAAACCTGTGCCCTTCCCTCTGGATCTTCAGTTACCGCCCCCCGCCCCCTCGGGAGCAGTCTTCACTCCTTGTGCCACTTCACCTCCAGGACTAGGTTATAAACTTCTATTTCCATTCTCCCGCTGGGGCTCGTGGCTGGCCCCAGGGGTCTGTTCTCTCCCTGGGCCTGGGGTTTGCAAAGACTTCAGGGGGACATTGGGAAAGTTCACAAGAGACGGGCAGGAAGAAAAACATCAGATACTGGTATCACCAATATGAAAATATTATTTTCTTTATTAATCATTGTTTATACTATCTAAAAAACTGTTAATATAAAATCTAGGCTATACAAATAAAGAAGAAAATTGCTTAAATATAAACTTTATCAATATTGTGATTTTTCATTCTGTTTCTAGTTTTTTCAACTTGTGTTTACTTAAAAATAATCATAATCACACATTACAATAGTGAGTGAGTCTGTGTCTGTGGTCAGGAACACGTCCCAGAGTAGTGGCAAGTCTAGTGTCTGTCTTCCCACTGTGGCACACACATATTGGCACACACATAGTGGCACACACATACTGGTCAATAGCCTTTTTCTGCTCAACCTTGGGGTAGAATTCCAGGGAAACTCATCGACCATTGTGCAAACCTCAGTAATTCTACTGTCGAGTAGCTTTCCAAAAGTGTTGTCCAGTTGTGTTTAACCCAGCATTAAGTGAGTTCATTTGCTAAATTGTCTTGTAGTAATTTTTAAAATATCTGCTATGTACTTAGCAAAGCAAAATATTGTTTTCATTTCACTGATTTCTACAAAGCATGAACATGTCAATACTTAAACAATTTGTGTCCAATGCATTTATTTTGAATACTTTATTTTTTCCTATCGTATACTTAATATTCTTAAAGTAGAGAGATGGTTTCAGAAAATATGGCAAAGATTTAATGTTTTCTATAGAAAAGTTCTCACATATATAAAAAGTGTTACTTTTATAATTTATAATACTCCATCTTGATTTATGAGAACCCTCAATGACATTCATTATTTACACATTGTTTTCTACCTTCTGTGTGCTTATTACCAGGCCTTGAAATCTTATTTTAAATTCCTCACTTGCCTTACTGGCTCTGTCTGTCTTTCCTATCATTCTCCTCTCTGCTACTCAGGATCCATTTTGAGAGTGCAAAATTGATTTTTCACCCTCTAAATGTTAACAAAAATGCTTTTTATGATTGCTCTTTCTATCCAGCTCTAGATTTCATTTTCTAGCTATTTCTGGGATATGTGTTAACACACATTAAGGTTCCCAAGTAATTCTAGGAGATCATTGCTCTCTCCCTCATGCAGACTCAAGGTAAAAGAATTGTTAAAGTCTTTGGTAAAATTGGAAGGATATAGAGATTTGGATGTAGGACAGAGAAGGTAAGTCTGGTTTTAAAGCTACTCCTACCACAAGGTTTTTTGAGATACAATTAGCATATAACATTAGGTAAGTTTAATGTATACAATGTGATGCTTTGGTACACATATGTTTTGTTAAATGATTATCACAATAAGGTTAGTTGACACATCTATCACCTCATGTAGTTACCTTTTTTGTGTGGTGAGAACTTTTAAGATCTGCTTCTGAGCATTTTTCGAGTATAAAATACAATATTGTTAACTATGGTCGCCACACTGTACATCACATCCTCAGAACCTACTCATGCTGTAACCGGAAGTTTGTATCCTTTGACAGACTTCTCGTTTCTTCCAACCCCAGCCCCTGACATCACCATTCTTCTGTTGCTACATCAACGTTTTAGATTTGATATATAAGTGAAATTATGCACTATTTGTCTTTCTCTCTCTGACTTCACTTAGCATAAAGCCCTCACAGTCTATCCATGTTGTCACAATTGGCAGGATTTTTTTTATGATGGAACAATATTCAGTTATGTATAGATACTACATTTTCTTTATCCATTCATCAATTGAAGGGCATGCAGCTTGCCCAATCTGCCATTGGTATCTCATCTTTGGGCCAGGAAACTCTCTTTTTTGGAAAGTGTGAGAATGAATATGGGCCATGCTTCTGATTCATTTCTGCTTTTGAGACTGTATACCTGACTTATTTAGTATAAACTTAAGGTATTATCCTATGGGGAAAGTTCATATGATGTTCTTCGGCACATCTCATGCATACCTGTCCATCGGTTAAAAAGGTTGTCTTTTTTTTTTTTTCCTGTAGGTGTCGAATTGTTTTTGTTTTTTTAATTTTTCAACCAGTTTACATTCAATACCATTCCACACTAGTTTCAGATGTACAACAAAGTGGTCAGAAAACCATGCACTCTCCAGAGTGCCCCCTGCTGCCCCAGGTGCCCACCTACCCCATACCCAGTTATCTTGACACTATTGACTATGTTCCCCAAGCTGCAAACCACAGCTCTGTGGCTAGTCTGCAACTACCATTTGTACTGCTTAATCCTTTCACTTTTTGTTCCCCTTCACCTTTTCACCCCAAACCCCTTCTCCACTGGCAACCGTCAGTTTCTTCTCTTTATCTATGGGTCTGTTTCTATTTTGCTTGTTTGCTTATTTCATTCATTAGATTCCACATATAAGTGAAATCATATGGTATTTGTCTTTCTCTGACTGACTTATTCCACGGTTGTCTTGAGTTGGTCAATGAAGTCAAATTATTAAAGGGAGAGGCCATAGTACATGAAACTTTAACAATATAATTCCATTCGAATGCATTGATTTATTGAATATTTATAGTTTTTTTATATCACACAAGACATCCAGAGACCAAAAAACCTGCCTCACCTGTTACACTCTAAATTTAAAGGCAGAGTTCAGTTGGAGGAGGGGATTACTGAACCAAGTTTCAAAAGCTAGATATGGGTCTGTATGGAATGGCATTCCTACTTCGCTTGGCTGAGAGTGTAACATGTGCACAGGCATAAAAGCAAGAAATGACAATGTATATATGAGGGGGTCCCCTCAAACCAGAATTATTTTCTGGAGGGTGAGCCCTTGTAGTACAGGCTTCTCCTGCTAGGTGAGTGTTCTAGGAACTCATCTGTATCAGTGTACCACCTGGCATTGTTGTGAGAAGCTGTGTTTGGCTTTAGTGAATTTCTTTGAAGACTCTTTCAATGCGTTTGCCCATTTCATGATGGGTGATTTACGAGTGCACCTGCCCACACTGTGCTGAGTGTTCAGCAGTTTTTGACCAAAAATGGCACGACCCCCTTGCCTCATTCTCTCTATTCTCCCGATCCCACCCTGACAACTTTTTTTTGTTTCCCTGGATGAAAAATGTCCTCAAAGGGAAACATTTTGCTGATGTGGAAGAGGTGAAGCAAACCAAAAAAAAAAAAAAAAAAAGGAAGAAGCACTAAAAGTCATCAAAATCTATTAGTTCAAAAACTGAAAAGAGTGGGAATAAAGAAAACGTAACTGCATCAGAAAAAAAAACGTTTTGAGCAGTGGAAAGTAAGTCTTGATAGGTATATTGCAACAAATGAAAAGAACTCTGAAAGTGACTGAAGTTTTAACATGTAAGGATAAATACACAATTAAAAAAGAAATTCTGGTTTTTTTGTGAGTCCCCCTCATACTGCAGCAGCTGTAAGTGGTTTTACATAGACTATAAAGTTTAAGGTTGAGGAGCAGGTGGAAAATTTATCTATGCTCCCAGCTTCTCCTGAAGTAAGAAGTTCCCAGCTTCATCAGACAAGTAAGATTCTCTCTAAGGGCTGTAGGGGTGAAAATGAGGTCCTTTCTGTACTGATTCTACTGCATTAGGCCCTGCCCTGACCATATCAGATCTCTGTCTGTAGGAGACACTTAGGATATCTCTTCCAGGGTCATGAGAGCTAACCCCTCCCAAAGACATTAAAACAATAGTAGTCATGGTAATAACAACAATGCTGTTTAATAAATGCCTAATATGTTTTCTTACTAGTCCCTTTATATACTATATCTCAATGAACAAAACTTCAATTGCAAGAACTACCCAGAGATAGGTATTACTCCCATTGATGTTTGAAGAAATTGAGATAAACTAACTTCTTCAGGGTTATACAGTGGGTATGTAACTGATCTGGCTTGCAAACTCAAGTCTTTGGCACTTTAAAGGCCATGTTTTGACACATGTCCTAAAGCATGGTGCCCCACCAACCCATGAGCATCCCAGGGGAAACTGTTTTCTCAGTTTGGCTTCTCCTCTTTCTGCAGAATGGAATGGTAGGTTGGGAAGGTTGGGTTAAGACGTAAGGGAGATGCTACCTTGCTCCACCCAGTCCTCGAGGTCCTTCCCTCACAATGTAAACCAAAGTGGTGAAAAAGTCTGCAGCATCTAGTTTTTAGGGAATAATCATTGGCTTGTCTTAAAGTTAGTTCAAGACTCTACCATCACCTTCAAGTGCTGTAAGGATATCAGACTTCATTAGAGATTTACTGCCGGGCTGAGCTCTAGTCTCAAGGATAGTCTTTATCCCTCCTCTAGAAAAACTCTTCTGATTTCTACTTGGTGTCCTTAGAACAGCTGCAGACTCCAGGGAGGCCAGACAACAAGCAAGAGTAGGACTTGGACCCAAGGGACACAGACTCAGCGGGAAGGTGCATCTTTCTCCTTAGACCTCTCTGGACCAACTCTGACATGGCAGGAATAGCTGTGCCTAAATTTAGATTCTGTGTTCATCCTTCTGAGACAAAGCTTGCTATTTCCTTCTCCACTGAGGGAAGTGAGAAGGTTGTTAGTCCAGGTGGAATTCCCACAAGCTCTGAATAGAATGCTTATAGCTGCTGGGCCTCAGAGGTATTTGCAGAGCCCCAGGCTCTTGCTCTCTGACACTACCCAGCCCAGGTAAGAGCATCTTATAAAGGGGAATTTAGGAAAGAAACAGGGATCATTAGGAAGGGTTCCCAGTCTACAGGGATGAACATACTAAGGACACTTATGTATCCCACTTTAGATTGTGCTCTTGCATAAGTCTCCAAGATAAGACTCAAAGTAAAGGAATTCTCTCAAAAGGGGACTTAAAAAGGGTGAAGTCCACAGAGTCACATACAAGGAAACTGAAGAAGCCTCTAGTCCACTAAAACCAATGCAAGTCCCTCCAAAAACATCTCCAGGTGCTTTATTTTGAGTTTAGTTTAGCTTCTATACTATTTTAATAGTAGGCATCTTTATTTTACTTTATTTTATTTTTTAAAGATTTTAAAATTGTTATTCTATTATAGTTGTCCCATTTTTTCCCCTGTGCCCTCCTCCAGGTGCTTTAAATAGGCACAATATTTTATTCTCATTCAAAATAGGTAGGCACTGTGCTAGCACATGCATTACACTAGAGAGCAAGATAGGCATGCTTTCTGTTCTTATGGAACTTACATTCTGTTTCGAGAAACAGGCCTGTAAGCAGGCAATTCAGAGCACTATGTGTGCAGTACAAAGACACATGTGAAGCACAAACTAAGAGTTGGGCTATTTTAGGGTAACACCTAAGTTGGGGCAAGGTGTCTTTGTAAGGATTAGCCAGGTGAAGGAGATGAGAGTATTCCATCAGGACACAGTTAATTCTCAGAGGCAAAAGGACATAATGCAGTTGGAAGTGGACAAAATTCAGCCTTCTGTGGAAGCAGTGGGCAGGATGAGGAATGGTAAAAGCTGTGGCTGATGTTGGCAAATGTTTCTGGGTAGAGCTCAGGTGGGAGATTAGCCTTCCATGATTCCTTATACCCTCGCAATACCCCTGAACAGGCAGTGCGGTAACCTCCTCCTATTGTGTTTAAAGTGCGAGGACTGTTTCTGACTAGGGAGGCATAAATTAAGGTGCCTTAGAACTTTAGGGAAAGAATGGGGGCCACCAACGCTCAGCTACCCCCATCTAGCAGCTGAAGTGTATCTCTCCAGTTGTGGGTGCCCTTTTCAGTCTCATGACGTGGATAGGAAGAGGAAGAGATGAAATGGGGAGGAAATATCCATCAGGAAGATAACCCTCTGTGTTGTCAAGTATGAGGAAGGAAAGTGAGAGATAGGGATAAAGATAAAATCCACATTTTCTAGGGCTTAAGGCCAGTTCAGAGGATTGAGGATATTTGATTTGGACCTAATAAGGTCTGTGATGTAGCAGAGGCTTGAAAACTGCCTGCCCTCAAGAGAAATCACCTGTCCATAATTCACTAAGTATTCATTTATGCCCATACTTGATTTGGGCTGAGAAATCCTTCTGCAACATGACTTTTATGTTCAAACCTAGAAGGGAACCACTGCCTCAGGGTGACAGGACTCAAATGGCATCAGAAGGGAAGACAGACTATTAAAACAGCTTCCTCACTAACAGAAGGAGAGTAACTTCTATAAGGGGGACAAGCATGGGGAAAGAAGACAAATTCACTTGGCTAGTGCTGCTGATTTTTCCATTTCAAGAACTCTTGGAGTAAAACAACATTCTCCACATGATTATATCTTTGCTTAGTATAAAATCAAGTTATAAAAGCCAGTTTATTACAGGTAGGGGTGACGTAGACAAGTTTCCTTTTATTGTAGATATAGAAAACATGGTAAGGATCACTTAGCTCTGACCACCATGAAATTATAGTTCTTTTGTTTTTAGAACTTGTTGTAAAGTTGTTAACTTTCATATTATGTGTTCTGCTACAGCAGCAGACAGCTTTTCAAGAGACAGTACTGGCTGAAGATTGTATACTGTGGGGATCTGGTCTGATATATCCATCAGAGAACAAGTGGCATGGTCAAGGGGGGCGGTTGGAGGGATGTCTGCAGAGGCCTGGGCAGGGTTAGGAAACTGACAAAGGATGGTGGAACACTAGCAGTGACAACAGTGAATACCCCATCTAACTCAAGCCTGCTCAGGTAAGGGAAGATGTTATTGCCAAAACACTTTTCAGGAGCTGTGGCCTTTGATAGAAAAACACAGCTTTGTCAATTGCGTCTGGCAGGAAGGGAACTGGGGAGCAAATCCCTGATCTCTGCTCTTATCCTCTATCTCCTACTGGTGCCTCAGATTGACTGAGCTGACCTGGAAGCCAGAGGAGAAGAAAAGCTGGGTAATGGAGCCCATACACATAAGCTTCTGGGGACACAGGTCAGGGATCTGGAGGGACAAATGTACATAGGCTCAGTACATAGGCTAAGGAAGGCGAGAGGAAGTCTCTTGCTTCACCCCACCTGGAACTCAAATAAAATGCAAATAAAATAAAGCACCTGGAGATGTTTTTGGAGGAACTTGCATCGGTATTAGTGGACTAGAGGCTTCACTTCAACCACAGGCTGGCTCCTGGGCACTGATTTCTTCCCATCCCTGATGACTCAATCTTGAAAAAAAAATGTTTTTCAACTTTTTTTTTCATTTTTAAAAATTGAATTTATTGAGGTGAAGTCGGTTAATAAGATTTTATAAGTTTCAGGTGTTCGTTTCTATGGTACACGATCTGTACACTGCATCGTGTGCCCACCACCCAAAGTCAAATCATCTTCTGTCACCATATATTTGACTCGCTTTACCTTTTAGTACCCTTACCCACTTTCATCTGGTATCTATCATGCTGTTGTTTGTGTCTATGAGTTTTTGTTTGTTTTTCTTGTTTGTTCATTTGTTGCATTTAGTTTTATATCCCACATAGGAGTGAAGTCATACGGTTGTTAACTTTTTCTGTCTGACTTATTTCACTTAGCATGATATTCTCAAGTTCCACCCGTGTTGTTGCAAATGGCAGTATTTTACCTTTTCTTATGGATGAGTAGTAGACCATTTTACTGCTGTGTCAACACGCCTCTATTTCCATTTGCTGTGATCTATAAGAACCTTGAGATGGAGGAATCACAGCTGATGGGGAGGAATTCTATGGGATAAAGTCACCACAAAAGCAGGCTTCCATAGTTGTCATCCTCCAGCATCATGCCTCCCTGCAGAGATAGACATTCCAGAGTTCTTTGAAGTTTATTGAATGTATTTTTGGTTTTACATATAGCTCTAAAGAGAGCTGATGCTTGGTGTTATTGTGTCAGATTAAATAAGAACGCATCCTATTTATTCTTGACTTCTCTAGGTCACAGCAGTTTCAGTTTGTTGTGAAAGGAAGTCAGTTGTATTTAACTAATAAGAAACAGTAACATGCCTAAGCTCCTATTGCCATGATCTGGAACCAGATCTGGAAAATGCTAAAGCACAAACTATTGACTACTCTACTATATTCAATTCAACTAGTTCCAAAATGTGGAAGACAAGTCTTCTTCCCTTCCTTGGCATTCCTGTAATATGCATAGGTAACACATTCTGGTATCTTTTAGGCCCAAAGTGCTAAATAAACTTTAATTGCTATTTGTATTTCTCAGTGTCAACGTGTCTCTTCGTTTAAGCAGTCCTCACTTGGAAACCTTCAAATGTGATCCTGATAGACACCTCATAGTTCTCCTAAAGAGTTAAATGACTAACGAGGTACCTGTCTGCCTTAGGTCGTTTCATTCATTGATGTAAGAACTCACTCCTTCAGAGCCATAGCCATATTGCAAAAAAACGCTCAGACATTTCATCAAATATGTATTTGGCTTGTACTTGGTAAATTTGTGGGTATTATAATAAGAATAATATGATACACTGTGACATTTTGTAATTTCTTTTGAAAAAGAAGTTCATAGCATCTTATTGATAATCTATTCTTTACAATAGGATGTGAGAATACTCTTGTCTTTTATTTTTAGGAAAAAAGTTCTACTGCATTTTCAAGCACAAGTGAAAAGGTTTATTTATGAATGGCTATGCTCACTTTCCATAATGTCTGCTGGGTACCCAGCTCCTTCCAGCTCACTGGCATCCCAGGGCTGGAGTCCCTGCACGTCTGGCTCTCCATCCCCTTTGGCTCCATGTACCTTGTGGCTGTGGTGGGGAACGTCACCATCCTGGCTGTGATAAGGGTAGAACGTAGCCTTCACCAGCCCATGTACTTCTTTCTGAGCATGTTGGCTGTCATTGACCTGATTCTGTCCACTTCCACCATGCCCAAACTGCTGGGAATCTTCTGGTTTGGTGCTGGTGACATTGGCCTGGATGCCTGCTTGGCTCAAATGTTTCTCATCCACTGCTTTGCCACAGTTGAGTCAGGCATCTTCCTCGCCATGGCTTTTGACCGCTATGTAGCCATCTGCGACCCACTGCGTCATACCACAGTGCTCAGTCATACTGTGGTGGGACGTTTGGGGCTGGCTGCCCTTCTCCGGGGTGTACTCTACATTGGACCTCTGCCTCTGATGATCCGTTTACGGCTGCCTCTCTACAAAGCCCGTGTCATTTTGCACTCCTACTGTGAGCACATGGCTGTTGTCACCTTGACATGTGGTGACAGCAGGGTGAATAATGTCTATGGGCTGAGCATTGGCTTTCTGGTGCTGATCCTGGACTCAATGGCCATTGCTACTTCCTATGTGATGATTTTCAGGGCTGTAATGGGGCTGGCCACCCCTGAGGCCAGACTTAAAACCCTGGGGACCTGTGGTTCTCACATCTGTGCAATTCTGATCTTTTATGTTCCCATTGCCGTTTCCTCCCTCATTCACCGATTTGGACACAAGGTGCCTCCTCCAATCCATACTCTGTTGGCCAACTTCTACCTCCTCATTCCTCCAATCCTCAATCCCATTGTCTATGCTGTCCGCACCAAGCAGATCTGAGAACGTCTCCTCCAAGTCTTGAAGATAGAAACTAAGATTAGATGACTACTACTTCCTTCTCTCTCAAATAAGCACATGGAGAATATGCTTAAATATGGTGGGCAGCCTCCCAAATGGGAACTTCAAGAAGTCTGAGATATTAGGCCCAATGATCTTCAGCTTTAGTAATTCCAAAGGAATGATAAGAAAGAATGTCCAACTCTAAATTCTAAGAGTAAAGAATGTTTGTTTAATGACTATAGGATATTTGATCTGTAGAAGGTACAAATGACAGTATCAGTAACAGAAAGAGCAATTATTGTTTACTCAGCAATTGCAAGTCCCATAATTCTTACAAATATGCTGACGTCGTATGAGGTACATGGTATTGTTCACATTTTACACACGAGGAAACAGGACAGGGCACTCTTGTTTATAAACTACATCCATAGTTTAAGTTGCCTAGGTCAAGTGTTTTGATGGGAGTTTATAATATATCGTGGTGTTATATAATACTTTCTACTGTGTTTTCTGTGTATCCTTTAATAGAAGTTCTAAAAATCTTGGGTCATTTCATTAAAGTGGCCTTAGCTACAAGAAACACATTTTCTGATTTAAGCGTTTAACAATTGAGATGCTGCCAAAACTGTAACAGGGTGCAGCCAAGAGGGGGGCCCCAAATAGGGATTTATAATGGGGTCCAGAACTCAAGGTGTCCAGGAAATATTAGAAAAAAGAAATATATATATAGGATGTCCTCACCCACACAAGTCTGAGCTGGGGGATGGGACACATGGAGCAGGGCCATTGAGAGCTGTTTTGCATAGCAACTGTTTTGCAGCTAACCTGTGGCATGGTCATTTAACATATCTATAACCCTTAAATAGCTGTGGCCTTGCTTTTAGCCAGAGGGATGGGAGTGATGTCTGCCCAAGATATAACTGGGAGGAAACTCTCACTGGTCACAGCGCCTGCATGAGAGCTTGGAGATGATTGGCTCCACGCCATGGGGCCACACCTGCCCAGACTTACTATGGCAGTCCAGTAAAGCTGGAAGAATACGGGAATGCTGGCAGGTGTAACTGATTGTAGGAGGAGTCAGAAATGAGGCTGCAGAGGAAAATTGGTGCTGGAATTCAAACCCAGGCGCAGCAGCCATACCGAGGCAGGACCATGAGGCTTTGGAGGAATTGGAACCACTCGACTGTGGCAGTAGGAGAAGACCACGCAACTTTGGCAGAGTGGAGACCCCTCAGCTTGGGTGATGGTCAGGACCATATGGCTATAAGTTGCTCCTTTTGCCACGTGGCTTAGGAAGCAGAAGAGACTTTTCCTGGAAGAAAAGGGGTGAAAGGACTCTTGCTGGTGGGCCTTGAGAAGGTGCCATATGGCTTTGGATTAACTGGAGATCATGGTGGCGACACAGCTGATGGTGCCAGGAGCCTGTAACATGGACTTCTACTTCTTTTCCTGAGATATGGTACCCCAGACTGGGCAGAGGAAGAAGGAAGGAATGTGTGCATCTGTGGGTATTCTAAAGGACTTTATTTATTTTTTCTTTTTTAACTATATTTTATTGATTATGCTATTACAGTTGTCCCACTTTTCCCCCCTCCTTCCCCCCACTCCCTTACCCCCCCTTTCCCCACCCTTTAGTTTTGTCCATAGGTCATACACATAAGTCCCTCTGCTTCTGCACTTCCTATACTATTCTAACCTCCCCCTGTCTGTTTTCTACCTCCCATTTATGCTACTTACTCTGTGCCCCTTTCCCGCCCTCTCCCCCTACCACTCCCCTGTTGATATTCCTCCATACCTTACATAAATCCCTTTAACATTTCATACAGTAAAGGCTGGGTGATGAAGATCTTCTTGAACTTGACCTTATCTGAGAAGCACTTTTCCTTCCCTTCCATTCTAAATGAGAGTTTTGCTGGATAGAGTATTCTTGGATGTAGGTCCTTGCCTTTCATGACTTGGAATACTTCTCTGCAGCCCCTTCTTGCCTGCAAGGTCTCTTTTGAGAAATCAGCTGACAGTCTTATGGGAATTCCTTTGTAGGTAACTGTCTTCTTTTCTCTTGCTGCTTCTAGGATTCTTTCCTTATGTTTAATCTTGGGTAATGTAATTATGGTGTGTCTTGGTGTGTTCCTCTTTGGGTCCAACTTCTTTGAGACTCTCTGAGCTTCCTGGACTTTCTGGAAGTCTATTTCCTTCACCAGCTTGGGGAAGTTCTCCTTCATTATTTGTTCAAATAAGTTTTCAATCCCTTGGTCTTCCTCTTCTCCTTCTGGCAGTCCTATGACTTGGATGTTGGGCCGTTTACAGATGTCCTGGAGGTTTCTGAGCCCCTCCTCAGTTTTTTGAATTCTTGTCTCTTCATTCTTTTCTGGTTGGGTGTTTTTTTCTTTCTGCTGGTCCACTCTGTTGATTTGACTCCCAGTTTCCTTCTCATCCCTATTGGTTCCCTTCAGATCTCTCCTCATTTGTTCAAGTAATTGCGATAATTTTTCATCGAATTCTGTGAGCATCCTGATTACCAGTGTTTTAAACTTTTCATCTGATAGGTTGTCTGACTCTTGGTCAGTTAGTTCTGGAGCTTTGATCTGTTCCTTTCTTTGGGCCATTTTTTTTTCCCTCAGTGCGCCTGTTACTGTAAGGGGGGCAGAGCCTTGGGGTTCACCTGGGCAGGGAAACTCACGGTAGTTGTGCTGTGACGTAGCCTGTGGGGACGGGACCTGAGAGCACAATGGCGCCTGCTCCTCTTTCTGCACCCATACCACCTCCCGCAAGCAATTTGAGCCCCTCTGCGCTGGCTCGGGGGGTCGCTCCGGGGTCAGTGGACAGGCCGCACAGCTCCAGTCCCCTGCGGGTCTCCCCAACGAACTCTCCTAGGAGGCCAGGAGTTCCTCCCGCCGCCGTCTCCACCCCCACAGGTGCTCTCAATCCACACTGATGGGTTTGTGCCCTGCTTTCTCTCCCAGTTTGTCTGCACGCGAATGCAGACCTGCCCGGTCCACCAGTCTCAGCCCTGCTGTGTCCGGGTGAGCTGGGCGCTGGCTGCATTTTGGTCAGGCACCCCTGTCTCAGTGTGCTGCAGCTCTGCCAGAACTGCCCCACAAACCACAGTCCTGCCGTCTGCTCACCAGCTTGCCATGGGGTCGCCGAGCTCTCTCCGTCCGGCTCCTCCCGGCTTACCAGTCTGGATGTACAAATCCTCCTCAACTCCTTGGTTGTTGGACTTCCTCTCAGTTCGATTTTCTGTCAGATCTGGCTGTCTCTGTTTAAGTATATTGCTGTTTTTTCCTTGTTTGGTTGTGTGAGGAGGCATGGCGTGTTAACCTATGCCTCCATCTTGCCGGAAGTCTCTAAAGGACTTTAGTATTTTAATAAAGGCATTAAGTCATTACTCTAAGTCTGTATAACTTGTAAATAAATAATTCCTTTTCTTTTCACCAATCTCTGGCATTGAGAGATGTCTTTCCTCTAGTGGTGGGCAAAATGAACCTAGTAGGTGGGGGGACCCCTGGAGAAAAAGGGGGGTCCTTTTGGTGATAATATATTGTTCACCACCCCTCCACCCCGCCCCGGGCTGTTCTGTAATAGAACTGCTTGCACTAATAAAGCATGGAGTGTTCTAAAAAAAAAAAAGACTGACTGTATGCCTGGCTGGGATGGGGAATACTACTCATGAAATAGAATATGGCCTGGAAAAAAGTATCATCTAAATGAAGGAAATGAGACAAAGTGACCACCTCTCAACACTGCCCTTGTTGCATTTTCTCTGCAGGCCTACTCCCATCACATGGTCTGAGGCTTGTGATGGCCCCATGGAAAGAAACATCTCTCCTTCCCACAGAAACTCTCCTTAACCCCTGAGCCCATCTGTAGGATCCCTGATCATAATGTGCTTTTTTTGAATGGATCACAAAGTAAGATAAAATTTTGAGGTCTAGTATTTTTAGGAACATTGGCTTCACCCTCCAGATAGAAAACAGTTTAATATATGTAAAGCACTTAGTTCCTTAGCTGCTATGGGTTGGAAATTACTAATGTGATTCTCAACCATACTGAAAAGGCAGGAATTACTTTCCCTAAATTTCAGATGAAATTGATGTTCCCAGAAGTGATCAAAGATTTGCTCAAGATTACACTTATAAGAGGTAAAAATAAAAAATTAAGCCTTTAAAAAAACTCTAAAGCTTCTAGTCTTTCCCTTTCCTTCATTTTATTTAACTGTGAAAAAACTGAATGGCCCTTCCCCTAAGGTCTGAATGGTTGTGCATTTAACATTTCCAACTAGCAAACATTAGCTGTACCTCTATGCCCAGCACTGAGAGTGCATAGATCAAGAAAGCATTTTCCTCTCAATGTTCCTTTCCCAGAGGGACGACAAAGGGTAGATAGAGCTGCACTCAGTACAAGTCTGGTTACAAACTCCATACACATTAAACTAAACAGGTAGGGAAATGTTGAGGTTACTAGGTTTCACGTATACAACAAACTATCACTGGACAAGGTATAAAGGGAGGTAGTCTGATGTGGACTCCGTCCAGTGGGGTCTGTATGTTGTGGATGAGATGAACAAATTCACATGGACTACAGAAGTCCTGTGGAGAAAAGGGGATGACATGGCTACTCTCTGAGAGAGAGAGAGCACCCCAACCCTTGCCTGGACAAGCTTTTATTGCTTTTCTGGAAGCATTACCTCAAGGAAGGTCTTCATTAATCATTGTCAGGCAGTAATGATCAAACAATAGATAACATTCAAACAACTATGAGGGCTTAGTCTGAGTCAGGGTCAGTTAGCTAAAGGGCTATAAAACGTTGGGAAACACACCATTTCATGCTTGGACCCTTATCAGAAAATTGAGGACATTCTTAGCAAAGCAGGTTTCACAGGATTTTATGCATTCTTTCCTAGGCCTGATCACCCTGGGGAACTGCCCATTCCTGCCCAGGGCTGCACCATACTCTGGCATTTTTTCAGGCTTAAGTCAGGCAGGGGAAGTAAGACAGCCAAGAGATTAGGAGACTTCTTGCAGGCAGAATGAAGACTCAAGCTATGTCAAAGCCGACGGGTGAGGGTCCATCACCCCCTTTTCCTATAGCCCCCAAAGTCCTTCCCTGAGGGCCCCTTCGTGACCGTGCCTGTCTTAGGTAAGATTCCTCCCTTGAGGAATCTTACCCATCATTGGCTAACCAGTCATCCGCCTGAGGCCAAGCAGGGTGAATTAAAAGGAGGGAGAGGCGGTGCCCCTACCAGGAAGATAAGCTTTGTCTCCTTAGTGTCTTATGATCCCAAGTTCTCTTTACTCAGCCTTAGCCATGGAGGGTTACAGCTTCTGAAACAAGGCAGGGAGGTTCCGAACAATAGTCAAGTGCAAAAGAAAGACCACTAAGTAACAACTGCAAAAGTGAGTCCTGGTTTTGCTTTGGCTGTTCCGATTACTTTCCGGTTATCTAGAATGTATGATCACCTAAGGTTCTAATTATATTCACATTTTTGCTAATACCTCTAACTTCCATCTCATGACTCCATTATGGTATTTAGCTTTCCTAAACATTATGTCTAAGTTTGGAGGAGTCGAGTGTTCTTCTACCTATGGAAGGAAAAGAAAATAATAAGCAAAGTCCTGTTTTACTCATGCCCACCAGAGAAGGGGACTTGGGGAAGATGTTTAGAGTTAGTGCCAAGTACATGCTCACTGGTTCTTATTTGTGAGAACATGAATGAACCTAGAGGGCATTATTCTAAGTGAAACAGAACAGTCACAGAAGGACAAATACTTCATGATTCCACTTACATGAGATATCTAAAATAGTCAAACTCATAGGTGCAGAGAATGAAATAGTGGTTGCTAAGGTCTGGGGTGAGAGAGAAATGGAAAATTGGTGCTGAAATAGATATAAAGTTTTAGGTATGCAAGATAAAAAAGCTCTAGAGATTTGCTATACAATATAGTACTCATAGAAAATTAATAACAAAGTATTGTGTGCTTTAAAATGTGTTGAGAGGATAGTTCTCATGCTAAGTGTTTTTACTGTACATATACAACCCCTCCCCTCACACAAAATAATACAAGGAAATTTTTGGAGGTGATGAATATGTTTAGTATCTTGAATGTGGTGATATATGGACATGCATACGTATGCCCAAACTCAACAAAATATATACATGAAATATATGCTAATTTCTGTATATAAATTATACCTCAATAAAGCTTAAAATACTTAGGTTTAATGGCTTAAAATGAACATTTATTATGTCAAAGTTTATGTGGTCAAACATCTGGGCATATCTGTGCTGCATGGCTCTGACTCAGGGTCCTTCCAAGGCTGCAGTCAAGGTATTGTCCAGGGCTACAGTCTTCTCAGGCTCAGCTGAGAGGTGATCTGCCTCCAATCTCACTCACATGGCTGGTGGCAGCCTCAGGTCCTCCCTGACTCTTCATAGAGACATCAGTTTCTTGACACATGGGCATATCTGTAGGGCTTCTCATGACATGGATGTCTGACTCAATTCATCAATAGAGAGGGCTCTGAGAGGGGGAGAAAGTGAGAGAGGGAGAGAAAAATGGAAATTCCAGTCTTCCTTTGACCTTATGACTGCTTGTCACATTCTGTTTGTTAGAAATAAGTCACTAGGTCCTTCCTACCCTCAAGAAGAAGTAATTACACAGGGAAGGCATACCAGGGGATCACTGGGGGTCATCTGAGAGGCTGCCTAACACACTACCCTGCTTACACCCTAAATTCTATGATCAGATATAGAACCAACCTGAGTTGGCGAAGACACTCAACCAACATTAGCTAACTTCTTAGTTAACTTGTCCTACCCCTAAAGAAGTACCTTTTAATATAGAAAAAGAAGAAAAGGGAAGTGTATGTCACAGCATGATAAGGACTCTCCTACTTGAATTATATGCAAGACAGCTTAGACAACTATCTTTTGGGTCCTCATTTTCAGGCTGTCAGCTTGTAATCACAGCTGAGTCTACTTTCTAGGGCTATTCCTGCTCAACTGTCTTAAGTCCCAGAAACAGACTCTGAAACCTTTTCTTATAGAAAGTTTAGCATGGAATATACTCAGAAACAACATCTGAACAGATTTTGCAGAAAAAGAAGGTGAATTGCAAGGTAGTTTTATCAGAATTCTCAGCTGATTAATCTTATGGGGAACTCTGGAGCTGAGCTGATCCTGAACACTTGTCCTGAGTGGGCAAGGGCAACAAGCTTTTCTACCCAGGCTTGGCCAGTCGTTGGATGCAGTCATTGCATTAGGAGGTTGCACAACTTAGGATAAGGCAGCATTCTTTGGCTGAAGGTAACTCCTGCAGAGGAATGAAGCTGTGAGCCCTCACTGGCCAACTCTCAGTGGCTGACTGAATGGGGTCTGTGTGGTGATGCTACATTCAAGAACATTCATAACTGACTCATCTTCTGAGGGGAATTCTGAGGGTGAAGTAAATACACCCTCAGACTTTTCGTGATTGGAGAATGGACTGTCTCATTATTGCTTCACATAAACTTAAGATTTATTCTGAATTGAAATCAGGATTTTGAAGAATCGGCACCCTTATGTCCATTGCAGCATTATTTATAATAATCAAGATATGGAAGCAACCCAAATGTCCATCAGCAGGTGACTTATTATCCTGTGCTTATTATCATACTTCTTGGTTAAGAAATGAAACAGATGTAATAGAAGTCATAATTTTAAAATGTAATTAAGAATAAAGACATAAATAAAAATGAATGAGATACAATGTAAAAAGACATTATAACGAGCATACATTCACTTCCCAATTTTTATTGTTGCTTTTCATTCAAACATGAAATAAATGAGAAACAGATACATTTGAAAAATAAAATTAAATGCTCACCTAGATTTTGTTTGTATTTATTGGTTAGCTTTCTACCAATAGATAGCTTAGGGAAGGATGCTTGGAGGGAGTTGGAAGTAAATATTCTCATGACAGAAAGCCAAAGATCATAAGTAATTGATGTGTCACTATCTAAATCCCGAACTCTAGAGACTAGTTAAACTGATCCAACTCTAAGGAGAATTATTCTACTGAATGGGAAATTCAGCTGTTTTCTATAATAAAGAGACTTTTCTTCTTTGTGAAGAAGCAACTGAAGTCTTGCCACATGTAAGCCTGCCATCTGCCGTTATGCTTACGTGGCATGTCCAAATAAAGGTTTGGTCTACTGAGTTGTAGATTTAATCTTTCTTATTACATTCTAAAGGGTGGGAGAATCAAAGATGTTGAAAGCTCTTGCTTCTACGTAGAATACCTTTTCTCTGTATCATTACTCTGTTATCTTAAGCTTTACCCTTTTGGGAGTGCTTCCTCTTCCTTTTGGAAACCCTTCTGCTCTGGTACTGGGAGTGGTGAATTTAAGGTCGCACCCTGTTCATGAGGATCCACTCCTGCCATTAATGCCTCAGCAGGAGCCAGGTTGAATTCCAGGGAAAAGCGGCCTCTCTGTCCCCATTGGCACTGTCACAGTTTAGCTGCCTCATCTCATGCCAGGGCTATTTAGGTATCACCCCTCTTGCCCTCTGTATTTCATCGTCCACTTTTCCTATCAATATTCCACACTGTTGTTTATGTTGGTTTACATTCTGGCCTGTTCTTTGAATTATCGTATAGGCAACCGGGACCAACAGGCTTTGGAGTTTAAACATTTAAGTACGCAGTGTTGGAGACCAGTTCTCTTATTGGTTTGAAGACTAGACCTCCTAATCGATGATAAGCCTAGTAGATTAAACTTCAACCACCCCTCTCCACATTTAGGAATGTGATGGGTCAGGTTGAGAAAGGCATGAAGAGCTCCACACCCCGGCAAAGGAACCTAAGGCCTCTCACCATTCATATCACTAGTAACTGTGTCTCTGCTGAGGACCTGGGGCACTGGAAGCATGCACCATCATTTTCTGATGTTTTGTTTCCATATATCGCTATATCTTTTGCCATTGAAAGAATAAATTTTGTATCTTGTGCCTGTTGACTTCTTTCTCTTACCTTTATTTCTGCACCATGATGATGCCCAGGCAGAAGTCATGATCTTTAAAGTATGGACAATGTACCTCATTTATTTTTAATCTCTTTCAAGAACCCTGCACTCTAACTTCTCTGGTTTATTTTCTGTTTGGAGAATATTTTGTCTTTTCATATCTTTGTGCTGAGGTTCATGCCCTTCCCTCACTTTGAAAAGCCTATTCACCTTGATTCCCTTACACTCTATTTCCCTTCTTTGTTCATACAGTTGTTTATAACAGAGAATCAATATTGAAATAGTGAAGCCCACCATAAGTCCTTAGGCAGAACTTCGGAGCTGAACTGAACAACGAAGTGGACTTTGAGAGACGAAGCATGCTCTCAGTGTGAAGAGTTCGACTACCATAAAGAAATGAGTTATGAATGCTAGAATTTGAATCCTGACTCTGGCTTACTAGCTTTGTGACCTTCTCTGCCTTTCAGTTTCATCTATAAAACGAAGAAGTAATAATGGCAGCTACTTTAGAGGGACAAGAAAATTAAATGAGATCATCTTTGAAAAGCATATAAGCAGGGTGCTTAGCACGTAGCAAGCTTTCACAAATCTAACTAATCTCAGGCCTATTGTTTTGTCTCCAGGATGCACTCTACGTTATTCTCACTCTTAGGTATCCTCTGAGGATTTGAAGGAACAAAGACTCTTTATCCACTAAGCATCTGCCCCCTCCTGCAATCTGGAAAACCCCAAGGGTCAGAACACAGAGAAAAGCCAGTCTCTGGAGTTGTTACAGTGTTTGGCTGTTGGGCAGAGGCCAAGGGCATCTGCGGTGTCCAGGGAAAAAGCAGGATGATCGAGAATCTAAAGGGGCAGCTCCCAGTGGGAGGTCTTTGAAAGTGACAATGCTCCTTACCATGACTCTGTGCTGTTCATCTTTGATCTTAGGATGCTCTTTCAGCTCCGCCTGAAGGGTCCTGTATAAATCTCCAATCTTTTGAGTGAAAGAAATGTGGACACGTCAGAGGAAGGCGAACAGAAAAAACTCCAGAGATGTGGGTAACTGACCTGGGGATTGGGGATTGGGCTGATGGAGTCTGAAAGCCAGGCTCACCCTAGAAAGAAGGATCTAAGCCCTCCACTCCACTATAAAGGTCTGGCCAGGTCTGGTGGGTACTTCTGACGCCAAGATCATCTTCTGGAAATGATGAGAAGATGGGGGAAAGGGAAAGAGTGACCACATGACTACTTTGGTTCAAAGCTGAGAGAAAGGGGTAAGTTCAACCACAGTGTGATGGAGAGACAGAAGAAACAGAGCAGAAGGGCTTATCGGGTGCACCTCTGGTTGTAGAGGGGAGGCATAAGGTTATCATAAACAAAGGCTACATCAAGTGAGTTATGCACGACTGCCTTTACCTTAAAATTTTTAAAATTTGGATTGTGTATTTCCCATCTGTTTAATAGGAATGAAAAATGCTAACATATCCTGACTTTATTTCTTGGAGTTAAGAGACTTTTTGAAGCTTTTCTTTAGCGATTGGCCCTCCAGGTCTTTATGTGAATGTTGCTGCAGAGTTGAAGGCAGAAGCAGATTCTGGGCTGGAAATGTCTTAAGAGAGTTCTTGACCAGAGCTTTCTGAAGACCACCTCAACAACCAGGAAGCAACTGTGTCTGTGTCTTGATCTGCATAGTGGCCATGTGAGTGTGTTCATGTGTTCACTTCGTAAGACATTATCAAGCTGAATGCCCAAGATTTGTGCATTTTACAGCGTGGATGTTATAGTTCAATCAAAAAGCCAGAAAATTAAGGAGTAGGCAGTAATAATAAATGTTTTGGGTAGGTCAGGTAAAATAAAAAATGAAAATAAATCACTGGATTGGCAACAGGTCATTGGTGGATATCATTGTTGATCTTAGCAAGAAAATTTTCAGTAGCAATAGATTGAAAGTGAAATAAAAAAAAAAAAGACCAACCAAGCCAAATGTCCCATCATTAAAAAAGACTAATAAAATATATAAATCGCTAGCAGTACTAATTAAGAAGAAAGAGAGATGAGGAAAATAAAACCCTTGAGGGAATGAAAAATCTGACCAGCTAGATGTTGCCAGGGTGGAGAGCAGAGGGATGTGCAGTGCACAACTGGAACCCTCACAAGAAAGGAAGATTATACAGGGCAGGCAGCCAGGAGAAGGAGGTCCTGGATCAGAGGCAATTTGGGTGAGCAGATATTCTGGTTCCTCAGGCTCTTCTTTAGCTCCGTAAGTAGCGATGCTCAACACTGAGTTTGTGGCATCCAGAAAATACACAGAAATCTTATTTCTGATAACCTGGTAGCTCTTCACTTCTGTTCTATACCAGAAAGCTTTCCCTTGTTTCTGCATGATCTATCACTGAAGATGTCTCACCCAGTGACCGTGCACAGCAAGGTTCTTTTAATCTGACCTGAAGCAGAGATTATTATTTTATTCGATCTGTTGCATTATGAGGCATTTCTTACATTTAGGGTTTGTTGTTGGTGGTGGTAGTTTGTCTGGTTCAGTAAAGACCACAGCTTGCAATCATAGCTCCAACATTTTAAAGATAAAGCTTCATTGTTGTTTGGAATGTCATGGTAGCTTATTATGAAGAGACAATTAATTACCTACATTGAAAAATCATAAAAACATACTGGGGGGTTCATCTTTGAGGAGGTACCCCTCAAAAGGAATTTATTTGTAAAAAACTGTGTATTCTTATATGTTTAAACTTCAGTCACCTTCAAAGTACTCTCCCTTTGAAATACCTATCAACATTTTTTTCTGCTGCTCAAAATGGTTTTGATGCCTTTTAGTGTTTCTATTTTTTTTTTTTTTTTTTTTGTTTCACCTCTTCCACACTGGCAAATGTTTCCCTTTGAGGATTTTTTTCACTCTGGGAAACAAACAAAAAAAGTAGCTGGGGGTGGGATCAGGTGAATAGGGAGGGTGGGGCATGGAGGTCATGCCATTTTTGGTCAAAAACTGCTGAACACAGTGTGGTGCAGGCAGGTGCATTCATAAATTAGCCATCATGACAAAGCGTTAATTGAAAAAGTCTTAAAAAAATTCACTGAAGCTGAATACATCCTCTTAAAACAATACCAGCTGGTACACTGATGCAGATGGATTCCTAGGGCACTCACCTGGTGGGGTCAGCCTGTATGACAAGGGGCCCGCCCTCCAGAAGATAAGTCTGTTTTTTTTTTGGTCCCCCCTTGTGTAAAGAGCCCTACAGTTTTGTTTGCAGCTATTTAATCTATTAATTGAAACTAGCTCAACAGGCAATCCAGGCTGAAATAAAGAAAAGGGGGGGATTATAAATACTTCCAGACAGTTTACTATGAGAAATTATAATGTTGTTCTTTAATGACCTTATTTTTGTAAATCTACTAGTCCCTCTCTTCAGTCAGAAGGGTACTTCATTCATCTTTTGTCTAGTACTATACTGGGGATACAAAATATGAAATGTTTAATATCAGGAAGTTCATCGTGTCACTCAACAAATATAAATATTAGGATCTGAACATACAAAGAAAAAAAACTCTTTCCTCTGATTTCTCATTCATTCATTCATTCACTCACTCAACTGTTTGCTACAATGAGCACACCTGTCTTCTTTTAAGGGACTTGTGCACCACAGCTACATGTCACAGATTTGGTAAAAGGTGTAGACCCATGACCAAGACACACATGACTGAATACAATAAAGTCACAGATAGAATATTGGAATTGTTAATTTAGGTCCCTCAAAGGTCAGCATGAGAGATTCCATGAAAGCTCAGAAAGTACCTAATTAAGCTTGGATATGGGGTGGGGGAGGAGGTAGAGCTGAGGACACTTCCAAAGGGGTGTTCTCATAAGCTGATCTTTGAGTAATGAGGAGAATGGAAGATGGAGAAGGATAACTGTCAGGTGTCAGTTTTTTGGTCCTGAGCTGAAAATATCACCAGGCTCTCCTAACACCACAGCTGGGAATTAGTTTCACAGGATTACATCATTTTCTTACATCATTTTATGCCTTAACAGGAAAGCAATCTCATCTGCGATGCTGAGGCTACCCTACAACCACACAGTGGAAACCCCTGCCACCTTCTTCCTTGTGGGTATCCCAGGTTTGCAGTCTCCACATCTTTGGCTGGCTATCTCATTGAGTGCCATGTATACCATAGCCCTGTTAGGAAATATCCTCATAGTGACTGTAATCTGGATGGATTCCACTCTACAAGAGCCCATGTACTGCTTCCTGTGTGTTCTGGCTGCCATGGACATTGTCATGGCATCTTCTGTAGTGCCTAAGATGGTGAGCATCTTCTCCTCAGGAGGCAGCTCCATCAGCTTTAATGCTTGTTTCACTCAGATGTATTTTGTCCACGCAGCCACAGCTATGGAGACAGGGCTCCTGCTGATCATGGCTTTTGATCGCTATGTAGCCATTTGTAAGCCCCTACACTACAAGAGCATTCTCACGCCTCAAGTGATGCTGGGAATGAGTGTGACCATCACGATCAGAGCTATCATATTCATGACTCCGTTAAGTTGGATGGTGAGTCATCTACCTTTCTGTGGCTCCAACATAGTTCTCCATTCCTACTGTGAGCACATGGCTGTGGCCAAGTTGGCATGCGCAGACCCCATGCCCACTAGTCTCTACAGTTTGATTGGTTCTTCCATTATTGTGGGCTCTGATGTGGCCTTCATTGCTGTTTCTTATTACCTGATTCTCCGGGCAGTCTTTGGTCTCTCCTCAAAGAATGCTCAGTTAAAAGCATTAAGCACATGTTGCTCCCATGTGGGGGTTATGGCTCTCTACTACCTACCTGGGATGGCATCCATCTATGTGGCCTGGCTAGGGCAGGACATAGTGCCTTTGCACACCCAAGTGCTGCTAGCTGACTTATACCTGCTCATCCCACCTGCTTTAAACCCCATTATCTACGGTCTGAGGACCAAACAGATACGGGAGCGAATATGGAGCTTGCTGAAGCACTCTCGGACCAGCCTACTTTACTTGTGTCTTAGATCTGTGGAGCTGGTTTGGTTCGCCTGGGGCCATAGGAGTTCTAAGACGACGCCGTAAAGAATAGCCTTGCATAACTTCAATTTCTAGCAAGAATGTGAATAAAAATGGTTAATTTTCTGACATTTTAAAAATGATTTCAATCAACTAGTATCTGAATTCGAGATAAGTTTGAGCAGAAAATAGAGATTTGGGGCTTTTCTTTCCTTAGCTTCTGACCCGTATTTCCAACTTAGTATCTTACCAGTCCCTCTGCAAAAGAAATAAACTGTTTGGCCTCCCCACACCTGATTTTATGAGAATTGTTCATTTCCTCATGTGATTATATGGAAGCAGCTATTAATACATGACTGCCTTCTGGCCCATTGATGACTCTATTCAACTTGGGTCATGTGCTCACACCTGAACCAGAGTCCTTCTCCAGTCAAATGGATTCGTTTATCTGACATGTAAATTTTGGATCACTGATGGTGGCCATTTCGTAACACATGAACTTGGAAGAGAAATCTATTCCATAGCCAAGAGAAGATTAGTAAAATGGGATGAAGGAGCTGAGTCTCTGGTTCTCTGTTTCCAATTCATTTTGGATACCATGATATATCCCTATTATTAAGTTTGGTAAGATACCTCTATATCCTTTTACTAAGCTAGCTGGAATAAGTGTACTAATCACCAGCTTTTTGTTTTTAAGCAACAGAGGCCAGGGCAATGTGAGTTCTGTTTTGGACACTTTTCACTTTTCTTCCTAGTCCTTTTACTTAACTGTAAGACACAGAGAGGAATCAAATATAACATAGATATTTCTTCTTTTGAACACCTCTAAGGTGTGTGCTGGGATGTAAAGGTTAATAGAGAACAATATCGTTAATGAAGTTGAAATGTCACTAGATTCTTGTTTTTCTTATTTTTCCTCCTTTCAGAAAGTCTTAAGAGAATGATCAGTATACATTAAAATAAAAAGATTTCATATATAAGAGATACATATATTTGACTCTGGTACATTTGAAAAATCTTAATAAATGGTAATTTCCTAATAGTATTGATATCAAGTTATTTTATCTGAGTTTTAATATCTCCTTTCTATTGATGGAAGAAACAATGATCATTTATAGAGGGTATGGAAAATCAAATAAAATAAGGAAAGCACATAATGTAAGATCAACATGTTGTACATACTTAAAGAATAAACTCCATAGATTTCTCTTTAAAACAATTTTTATTTATTGATTTTAGAGAGAGAAGAAGGGAGGGAGAAAGAGGGGGAGGGAGGGAAGGAGGGAGAGGGAGAGAGGGAGAATATCGCTTTGTTGTTTCACTTATTTATGCATTCATTGGTTGTGTCTTATAATTTTGTATGTGCCCTGACCGGCAATTGAACCCACAGTCTTGGTGTATCGGGATAATGCTTTAAGCAAGAAAGCTAGCTGGCTAGGGCTACACGATTGATTTCTAATTCCATAATTCAGGAGGTAGTTTTAAGCACTGTTAGAACTACAGTCCTGTAATGATCATTCATGGGATAATTCTTCCAAACAGATCTGCTGCATCCATAGCTTTTGCTAACACTGGACTTGTTTATGTGCTAGAATATATTCTGTGTCTGAATACCAGTGGGGCAGAAGTCAGCCTCTAAAAATCTGATAATGCACCGAGCATCCACAGCAGTAAAAAATAAATTCTCCTCTTGCAAACCCAAAACATAAAAGCAAATCAAAATGAGGTGGTTAAGCATATTTGATAAGATTTCTACTTTGAAAAGTCACACTACTCTTTCTTAATAAGCAAACCTGAGAACTAACTATATTTGATGGAAAGCAACAAAGGAGTAGTCCAGCTCGCATCCAAACCAGAAATTTTTTCACAGCATTTTCATTAGAATACCGCCCTGCCAGCTGTTTCGTTCACGTTGGTATTTCCTGAAACTAGCTGGGACCCACTGTTGATACTCAAATATTTAGTGGACTGGTTCCCTTCCATGGCTGACCTCAAACAGAGAATCCTGTTCTTTTCCCAATACATTCAGATACAACCCTTGCCCCATCACATGAAGCAATGTGTGCTCATTCGACCAGAGCCTGTGGTCCTCGGTAGGCACTCAGTGTTTGCTTTTAAGACATTAGAATCAATTCTGCTGGAAAATAAGGCAGATGAAATTTCCTGTGGGTGAAGCCAAGGATTGCCTACCGTCTCTCCCTTTTGTAGCACTCAAGCATTTCACCCTTTTAGTAACCTGTCCCTCAAAGCTCAGTCACTGCACCCCTTGGTTTCTCTGCTAGTGAAACAGAAATATGCAAAGCTTGTTCCTGAGTCCCTCCTTGTAGTGAATCATCACATCGAGTTGGAGGTGCCCTGGTGGCCACCTCAGGAAATGTGCAGGCACCCTGTCCTCCACCCTACCTGCCTCTTCCCCATTCAGTGGTCCATATGGATAGTCGTCCATCAAATTAGTTTTTGAACAGGATTATAATTATTATCTAGTCTTCCATGCCCCCTCAAGGCAAGAAGAGCTTACTTTTGTTTTGATTCTAGGAATAAGGTTGAAAATCACTTCACTTATTTATCAATGTGTGCACACACAAACACACACAGTGCTAGACTGGGGGTACAATGGTGAACCCGATGAATAAGGTCTTGTCTTCGTGGGGTTCTTACAAGTATACATAAGTACCCTACAAAGGGTTTTCATAGACTTAAGAACTTTAACCTTCTTGCCTGGTCTTAAAAATCAGAAAATATGAAATAAACAATGTGACATCATTTAACCTTGTAATGGGAGTGTGACCGATGATGGGAAGCACTTCCTAAAGAATCTATTTCTTGAGTCCATACACAATTCCCCAGGCACTCTATTGCCACATGGCTACCTGCCTTCCTGCCTCTTACCCACCTGGACCACTTTGTGTGCTCCTCCCACTCAAAAGCAGTCTCTATACTGTAGGTCAACTTAGTCCTTTGCCCAGACCAGGCCTGTGACTTACTTGTCCATTCCCCTCCTACTGCTAATGCTCAAGAAGTGACTTGGAAGCACGGTAGGTGGAATGAGTTTATTTCTCCAGTTTGGCCTGTTTTACCCTCCTTAATTTTTTTTTTTTAATCCTCACCTGAGGATATGTTTAGAGAGAGGGAGGGGCTGGGGAGAGAAAAAGAGAGAGAAGCATGGATTGGTTGCCTCCCATATGCACCCCAACTGGGGATCAAACCTGTGACGTTTTGATGGTGTATGGGACGCTCCAACTGAGTACCCAGCCAGGGCTCCTCATGTTAACGACCAATACAATTAAACTAGAAAGACAATTTTTGCTATTATTTATTACAGGAATTACTTTGCTTCTGTCCATACGTCACCCAGTATCTTCATTGCTGCTCAATCCTACCCCAACAGTCACTACCTTCATGTCTAAACGACATCAGAGGTGGTGTCAAAAACTGTGACAATATGTGAGGTACACACTGCAGCCTCTCATGACAGGCGAAGCCGTACACTCTCACACGCTAGCCTTACACTTTGTTTCCACAGTTATTCCCACATCACACTCTTAAGGCCTGCAGTGAATTATTTTTGCCACACACAGCATCACTTTTAGGTCAACAGCACAGATATATGGTCTTAATTTCTCCTTCATTATAACATATGGCTCCACAATTGGCTTCTTGTGTCCAGTCCTATTCTTTTCCCCACACTTCCTTCCCCATAGCTTTAGAGAAGACAAGGCAGGAAGAATGTCAGCTAGTGACCAGAACCATGTGGATTCCCTTGGTGACACCAAAAGATCCAAACTTTGGCCTAACGAGTTTGTGGGTAAGTGAGCCTTCCTTCCTGGGCACCTTTTTGTTTTAAAAATTATCTCCACTATCCTGCAGTCACAGCCCCAACTCTAATGCAAAGACACACAATATATTACTGGGGCCCAGTTTGCCCCTGGCATGGCCATGTTCTGTCTGAAGGGCCCCAGACTGTCAGGACGGGCCCTGAGACACGCAGGCCCTGCTGTAACGTGCTGGCTGAGCAGGAGATAGGAAGGCTGCACAGGCAGTGTCCGCGGCGTGCCTTCCCCTGTCCCTGAGCAAGGAACACAGTTAGGGATGGATCTGAGATGCTCACAACCCTGTGAGGCAGGAGAGGACGCAGCCCCTCTACCCATTTCTCCATGTAGGACAAAACATCTTTCGAATGAGTGGGAAGTTTCAGACCCAAATGTAATGAATGACATGCAGACATGTGACCTGAGAAGTGAGTCTGTCAATCTTGTTTCATTTAAATGTGAGAAACACTTTATAATCTTTACAGCTTCTTTCAACAGCTTTGTAAGAAATAACTTGCTCTATTAAGGCCATTTCAGTTTTCTAACCCATAAAGTGAAAATTAAAACAAGGCTCACAGGTTTTCTGATCCTGTCACTCAGCTAGAAGGGCAGGACCAGGACACAGGTCTCCTCAGAGTCTGGCACACAGTGGTGTCCAGCTCGTGCTCAGAGGGGGATGGCCCCTGGGGCAGTTTGGGTCGTTCGCACTGAGTTTCTGTGGTTTGGAGGTCGGAGAGCTGGGGTCAAACACTTGCCCACTCATAGCAAACCTCAGGTGAGGTCTCCTCCGACGGGCTTCGGCACAGCTGCCGGGTCTGGGTATGAGCAGTATTCTCCTGGCTTGTTGGTAAACCCTATCCAGCAGGTTTCCAGAAGGTTGGATCTACTCCATTGTCCTCACTGACTTAATTATGGCAACGACAGGGACTGAGAAAGAGGGGCCAGAGCTATGGAACGGAGAAGTCAGCGTTGTTAGCGCAACTCTGATCCTCCCCATTGGCCCTGTCATGCTTCCCTCACAGGGGACAATGCTCACCTGACTAAGCCTCATCTCTTTCCGTGAGTGGTTTAGTGAGACGAGCCCAGGAACAGCAGGCCCCTGGGCAAGGCAGAAGAATCCCCAGATTCTAGGCTCAACTCAATTGAAGGGGACCCAGAGAAGGGGCAGGGCCCTCCCTCCAAGACCCCTGTGGCCCAGGTGAAATTCTGAGGCCTCTGGCTGGGATGGTGGCTCTCTTAGTCCTCCCCGTCCAGGGAGCAGATGGCCAGAGGAGCGGTGTTGTTGGCACCAATGCTGTAGCAAGGACTGAAATAGGGCAGGAGGCGCCCAGGGAAGGGATAGTGGGGGAAAGTAAAAATGTGGGAGCCGTTGTCAGTCACATTGTAGAAGGAGATATCGTGGGCCTCATAATCCAGGAAGACGCCCACCCGTCGGGGAGGGACTGGCAAGGACAGGAGCGGGTATTCGTCGGTGCCTGCCCGGTACTCACTGCCCTTCCTCAGCCTTATCACCCAGAATCCATAGTGGGGGGATAAATAGACTACCTCCTTCCGATCCACATCTTCCTTACACACTCCCAGGCCCCATTCGGACCTGTCTCCGACCTCCACCTCCCAGTAGTGCTGGCCTGAGGAGAGGCACTGGCTTCCCAGGACGATATTATAGCGGTAGAATCTCTCAGGATTGTCAGGCAGTTTCTGCTTGGTGTCACCATAGCGCACACATTTTCTGTCCTCAGACACGATGAGGCGTGAATAAGCAGTGTCTGGATCAAGGCGCACATCAGCTAGGGAAAAAGATCCTGGTTGGTGACGCTGGTACAGAGAAAGGGGGCATGGGTGAGGTCTGCCTGGTAAATACAGCCACGGACTTCTCAGTGAAGGGTGGGAGTGGGGCTAGTTGGGGGCATCCAGGGGGCGCTGAACCATTTTATTTCTCTGGGAAGGGTTCTTCCCGCTGCCCATCACAGCCTCCCCCAGCATTCATTACCTGCGTATGTCTTCAGCATCTCTCTTAGGCCTGGCACACAGCAAACTGTTTTCAGCTCCAGGGAGACTGGTTCTGGCCGCTGCAGGTTCCAAGAGTTGCTCCTAGTGGAGGAGGGTTAAGCCTTGGGGCAAGAAGTCTTAGCTCTGCCACATGGACCTTCCCTTAGTACAGTGAAGAGGGGCTTGGCAGGGAGGTGCCCCTCTCCTGCATCGCCAGGCTAAGCAGAGATGTGATGCTTATTCAACTGAGATGAACCGTTTGTGGTACAGGGAGAACATCCGCGTACCAGTGCGTGAGAAGGGGTACATGTGCACCTGATGTGGGGAGAGGAACAGGTGTGCCAGAGGAGAAAGCTACACCCAGAACTTAGAACACTAAAGGTTGCATCTGCAGGGTTTTTCCTTCCTTGGGAGATCTACTGGAAAACACGTATTTTATAACTTTTCTGAAATTCTTACTGGTAATACTTGAAATGAATCGGACCAAACACAAAGAAGAAAAAAGAAAGATGAACAAAGCTTCTTTGGCCAATATAAGGAAAGAGGCAGAACATTAAGGAGAAGCCCCTGCTTTTCTACAGTACTGGTCTCTGTTCCTTCTCCACTTCTGGCCAGGTCCCACTATCCCTCCCAGGTCTGCCTAGGGGCTCCAAGGATGGGGACATACCTGTTTAAGACTTCCCGAATACCCTGGAAGGAGAAAAGAATGAAGCACATGAGTCTGTGCTGTTCCTGGGAGGGAGTGGACAGATGATGAGCTCTGGGAGGGGGTTTCTCTAAGGGCAGGAAAGGCGGAGAGCAAGGCATGCAGAGGGGGAGGGTAGAATCCTACAGGAAGGGAGCAGGGCATGCTGAGCTGAACTGGCCAAATCCAGGTACCACCTCAACTCTCTAGCTAAAGGGGAACGGCTGGTATGATGCCAGAGCTGCCTGGACACTGCCCCATCTACGTGCCTACAATGGGCCAGCTTGGACAACCAACCAAGGGTAGAAGAAGAGCAGGCATCAGAAGGGATGGGGGTGGATGGTTACGAGAGCCACTCACCTGCAGCATCCATCGGACAGGCCTCTGGGACCTCTCTTCCAGCTCTGCAATCAGCCTGCACAGGACCCGGCTCTGCTGGATGAGTGCGTCGTGATTCGACTCCAGCTTCTGTCTGGTCTCCCTCTCCTCCTGCTCCAGGCTGGTGAGAGCTGTGGCTGCCTCTGCATCCAGCTGCCGCCCTGGGGGCTTTTTCTTCAGTAACCGCTGGTACTTCTCAAACTCCCACATGATACTCTGCTTTCGGGTTTCTACCTGCATCTGCACAGCCAAGATCAGAAGCACTGATGTTGTTTGTGTAAGAGCCACCTGGGACTGAGGACACCTAGGTGTGCACACACACGTGCTCTGGAATGTTTTGGTACCAACTGTGGGCCAGATACTATAGAGACCAAGACAAAGGACTGTTTTTCCTACCTTTCTGTTCCCACATGCTCCTGTGCATGCTTCTGGGTTCCTATTCCTTATTCGTATTGACTATCCTTAATGTCCAGGGCCCTGGACATTATCTTGGTCCTATATGCTCTATTTCCTATTTTCTGAATAATATTTTCTATTCTCATAACAACCAGAGCCCTACACTTAAGCCTTTAAGGCACCGTGACAGCTATAGTTTAGGTACATTTGCTTCTTACTGGTATTGTATCAGTTCAGTATGTTGTTTTTGACTGGTTCCGTGTTACCTTCTGTTGATCTAAAGTTCTGATAGTTTGGTCGTTATGGCCCTTGAATTTAATTCAGAGGTGATTTTTCAGGATTTTAATAGTTTAACTTTTAGTAAGTATGTTCTAACTGGGGAAAGTGAAACAGAAACTATGTTTTACTAAGCATTCTACAGGTTGCACCACTGTGAAATGGCATGTAAGCGAGGCGTGGCTGAGGACTATGAGGACATCAGGCCAGAGGTCATCCCTACACCACAAACGAGAATCTGGGATGAGAGGCACATGGCCTGCCTATGGCTGCGCACCTGGTAGAGAAAGCTCGTATGAACATTCCTGGTTCTGACCTCAAGCCCCACATTCTGCATCACAGAGATGAGGAAGCTACATAAGCCAGCTCCAGGACACACCAGGACCACCCACACTCCTTCCCCAGGTGGCAACCTGCCTTCCAGGTGGCAGTTCGTTTCCTCTCACCAACTTCCAGCTTCCAGGCCTCTTCTTGCTCTTTCCTCAGATGTTCCAGAGCCTCGTGGAGTTTCCACTGGAAGAGATTAAAACCTCATGAGGTCACCCGGGACACCTGCGTTGATGATGGGGCTCCCTAGCACTGGTGCATAATGGGAAGAGAAGTGCCCCTCAGGTGATGAGCCAGAATGAATGCCAGGAGCAAAGGGATGCCAAAGAGGGAGTGGATTCCTGCCCACATGACATTCAAAGTAGCTTCTAATTTGAGAATTACTTCAACTCCCAGAGTCTCTAAGTTTCTGTAGAAGAAAAGGTCTGTTTCCAAGCTTGCCAGAAAATCACCTTACCTTCCTATCCATGCCTCTTTTTATCCTTACCTGCCAAGTTATTCTATGGCCTCGTAAAACCTTTGTATTCCAAGAGTGGTCCAAGTGGGCTGGCAGCATCAGCACCACCTGGGAGCTTGTTAAAAATGTGGAGTCTTGAGTCCTACCCCATGCCTCCTGAGTTAGAATCTGAATTTTAGGAAGAATTTTGGGAGGTTCAAATGCCATTAGAGGTAAGGAGCACCATCCTGGAACACCAGTGTAAAAGATTATTCCTGGAAAAGCATAAAATATTCTGATAATATTAACCATTTTGTTAAAGAGTTACCAAGTGCCACACACGGCTTATGTAGTAAACATACATTCAATACTCACAATCCCTTGAGACTGGTATTCTCCCCATTGTATAGATTAAGAAAACTGAGGCTTAGAGAGAGTCATACTCAGAGTCATTCAGCTAGTCAATGCTTTGGGCTGGGATTTAACGCTGCTATGTCACTCCTATGCCTATGTGATACTACCTCCCTATTCTAATGCTCTTGAAACAAAATGACAAAGTTAATACTTTTAATTTTTTTAGAAATTCTTCTCACATAGAAAAACAGCCAACTCTGAGGATTTGTCTTATACTTTTACCTTCTAATTCCAACTTCTGGAAAGAGAATTAAGACCAGTATTGTATCACTGGATCACAGAGTCATCACATAATTCTAGTAGATAGGGCAGCATGGACAACTGAGTAGGGTCTGAGACACTGGAAGATGATGAGGGAAGCTATACAAAAGGGGTAGCAGGTGCGTCAGAGATGACCCCCACCGCCCCCCGGCAAAGGAAGTCTTGGCAGAGGAGAAAGAATACTGACCAAAGGGCAAGAATACCTGAGTCATTTCCTTTGATCTTCCTTTAGCTAACTTTTCACTAACTTAACCTAAAGTCAATCCTAAATGACTTAGCCATAGTCTCTTCCAGCTCTAAAACCAGTTACCATGATCTCAGACCTCTAAGCCTCAGTTTTGTCTGTAAAAATAAGGAAGTTAAAGTGACTCATACAATATCAAATGACCATGGCATTGCTAGGAGTCTGCAGGTGTTGATGGGTGCAGCCTTGATTACCTCTTACACAAATTCATCCAAGGCACCAAGAACCCCAGGTAGACCATGCTGGTCTTCTTCAAATTCCCAGTAAGGCAGCATCCTTGGGTTAGGCATTAAGCCACTTTGGGATTGGGGATGGGGTTGGAAGCAGGAGGGAAGGAGGTCAAAGGAGATCATAAATGTAAGAAGAGATGTGGCTCACTGTATCAGATCCCGAGGTTCTGCGGGCATGAGGACCAAAGGAATCAGTTCTCGTTTTATCTCTGGGGCCTCTGATCAAGTCCTTGATTTAGAGATAGCCAAGTGAGGAGCAGGGAGAGATTGGGGTAGCTAGCCTCTGTCTCCCACCTTATACTCCCAGGCGACATCCTCCATGGGCACGACACTGTGGGCCTCATGCTCAGGGGACCTGCTGCAGGCCTCACATGTGATCAGGCCATCCTCTTTGCAGAACATCTTTAGTTGTTCTCCGTGGAGCTCACACACATTACCCTTCAGCCCCATTCCTGGGTGCAGCCCTAGCAGACGGACTTTTTCTACCACGCTGGCCAGCTGCCAATTGGGCCTCAGGTTCCGGGGCTGGACAGGAGCCCGGCAGAGGGGACATGTGTAACCCCAGTTCTGGGATTCCCCTGGGACCTCCCAGAGTCCGGAGAGGCAGCTGTGGCAGAAGCTATGGCCACAGTCAATGCTCACAGGTTCCCTCAGGTAGGTCATGCAGATGGGACAGGCCACTTCTTCCACCACGGCTTCTACCAATGCTGCTGGATCCATGGTTCCTTTTCACAGCTTCCTCAGAGCATGAACAAAACCAGGCAGAGGTAATAAAGGCTGAGAAGAAGAAAAACAAATGAGAGGAAAAGGTAAGAGGAGCAGAGGGATCGGTAAAAGGGAAAATTAATGAGTGGAAAAAAAAAGTTTTTCCTTTCGATCCTTCATTGACCATGTTAATAAGCACTGGGCTTCCCAACTGAAGTTCTGACTGGGTCACATTACTCACACCACAGAGGGACATTTGGGGATGCCAAAGCAAGTTGGGAGTTCTGTTTTCATTCATTTGGTCACCTCCGACCCTCCTCTGGGTTCACCCACTCCACCTCAATCACGCTCTCCAAATCAGCATTATTTCTCTTGAACTTGGATAAGGTCACATAAAATGTGATTTTTCAATACCTAAAATAAGGCCAGAAATACCCCCAGTCTCAGTCTGTGGTATGTTTACAGGTATACTTATACATCTCAAGGGGCAAAAAGATAATATGCCAGAAACCAATTGTCTATGTGCTCAGTTGGTTTTCTTGCATTGCACACTAGAGTGTGAAGTAGAAGAGAACAAGGAACCCTTTCCCCACACCCTGCTCCTTATCCAGCACCACCTTTCACTGAGATGCGAACGCTCTCCTCAGCCTTCAGTGATATGTTGGAAGCAGAGATGAAACAAAACCCCTTGGTGGATAAAAACAAAGGTCATCTGATGTTAATCAAACTTATATGATGAAGTCACTATACCAGCAAGAAACATGAGATTTTTGCCAGGGCCTCATGTGTGTTTGGAACTTACATGGTCAATGGCAGGCTCTTGGCACAGCTGGCAATGTTTACTTGTTCACTTTGCAAGTTTGTGTTAGTAACTGGGGTCTGTAAAGGGAAGAGGCATCTTGGACTTAGTGCTGTATCCGTAGCACCTAAACACCGCCTGAAATGTAGTTATTGCTGAAGAAATAGTCCTCAAATAAGCCAGTTAGACATAGGAAGTAGTTCCTAAACTCAAAATGCTTTTACAATTTGTTAGATAATTGAGAACATATATTAATAACAGCAAGCACCCCTTGAACACTTATGCTACATACCAGACACTATTTTCACAACCTTAAGCAGAAACCATTATTCTACTGTTCTCATTTTACAGATGTTTGGTCCTGGGCCCCACCATTCTATCTTGGGGAAATTACTAACCTCTCCAGCTTCAACTTATAATAAAAATTCGAGAGAGAGAGAGAGAAACCACTGTGATTTCGGGTATTCCAGTAAGCCTTCCTGGAAGAAATGAAGCAGTAAGTAGATTTCGCAGGACTCTCTGTTAAAGGCTAGCAGGAGCCCACCCTGCCTCCTGCTTTTCCCTGCTCCCACTATCATTACCAAATTGTGGGATCCAGTATCCTAAAACCTAGTTTTATGAAATCACTAACCCACTGAAAAGCCTATCCTGGTTCCTGAGCACCCAGTTCAATAGGAAGCACTTGCTCTTCATCTTTGAAGCAGCGCCTGTGTCCAGTCAAGCAAAGAGAGAAACTCCCACACTTCCCTGGAAACCTCATACCTGTTTATTCTACCCCACATGGGTTCCTGCTGTTCTCCCAGTTTGAAATGACTTCTCCATGATTCTGCTGTTAACATCATTTGACATGTATGCATTTATTGTCTTATTTCCCACACTAGAAGTTTCATGAGAATAGTGACACCATCAATTTTGTTCACCACTATATCTCCAACTCCAAGAACAGTGCCTCCAATATTTTTGAGTATATGAGAATTAAATGAAACTGTTGAGGTCCAGCTGATTGTAGGTTGCAGGTGGAAGAAGTGTCAATATCCTCATGTAACACAGAGGGGCACCAAGAGCTACCACCTAAGGCTGACAGGATACAGGTTGAAATCTACGATCGAAAGCTACAAAGATCAACAAAAGAATAAAAATGGAAATCGAAAACTGGTGGGAGTAGGGGAGTGAGGTAAAGAAATCTGAAAATGATAAATCAAGAAATGTGGTGTAAGGATATTATTTAGATATAGTAGGGTCATAAAAAGACCTAAACATGAAAATTTAAAAAGCGGTAGCCTCCACAAAACGGATTTAGGGGTTGGTAACTATTGGTCTTAGACAAAAAACCTGTTTCATAGTGTTCTTTTTTATTATACATAAATTACTTCGATAAAACTTTAATTAGTAAACGTTTAATTGCTTCCAAATTGCCTTTCGCAGGGTGGGGAGTCAGTCTGGGAAAGACATTTGGAGGGGCGGAGCTTGTTAAAGACTCGCGAGGAGGGACCAGAGTGGGGAGAGTGGCGAGTGGAAGCGGTGATCTCCCGAGTTTGGGAGCAGAGGGGGATGGTAACCTTCTGGTCACCGTGCACGAGACAGGGCCCCAGGGCAGCGGGCGTGTGGGCGGCAGAGACGACTCTGCAGGACCTTTGACTTCAGAAGAGACACAGCTGTCTACCCAACTCTCTTCTTAGCCCAGCCTAACGCCCACAGGCGAAAGCCAAAAGTGTAGGTACTAGGGTCCTACTGCTAAGTGTCCAAAAAGTCAGAGCGGCTGTTCTTACCGCAGCACTTACCGCACGCCCGGAGAAGGTCCCAGCTGCGGCCCGCTCCTCAGCCTCCCGCACCGCTCTCAGGCCCCGCCCACAGGGCCAAAGCCAATGAGCGGTGGGCAGGATTCGGCGCATCAGCGGCATCTTTATGGGATCAGCCAATCACAGACAGGGATGAGGAAATCCCTAGCCAATCGGAGGAGGGGACGGGGCTTCGGTACACCTCTCGGCTTCCCGGTGTTTTTTCCTCCACTATCTCGGCTTTTCTGGCCCTTTCCCCAGCTCAGAGACCCTTTCAGCTGTTTAAGGGTCCAAAAATCAGTCCCAGGACGAGGTGAAGGGTGGGATTCCAGGGCGAGACAGCTCAGGCTCTGCTTTAGCAGAGGCCCAGCTGGCTCTGGGTCCACGGAACCATTTACGTTTCACGCTTCCGCTCTGGCTGACCAGTGGCTCTTCTGAGTGAACCTTGTTCCTTCCGGGTGATGGCACCTGATGTTCATTTGCCAGTTTCTCACGTTAAACTCACCAGCATGTGAGATCAGCCATGTCTGGTTCAGTGACCCAGTTTAGTGCAAGGCTGGGCACATACGTGCTGTGGGCTTTGCAGTTTCCAGCAATATGAGGGATCTGTCCTGGCCCCAAACTGCACATACTAGGTTCTTAAAAAAACCCTCCTTGTGTACTTCAGAAGCACATTCTAATCACTATTTCCACAACCCATCTTAAAGCTAGAAGCAGATACTGGGAGCTGGTGGAGTGAAACGGATCAATCTCTAGGCACAAACTGTCATTAAAAAAAAAATGTTTTTAAACAGCTGGTACTTCTTCCTCGGCCAAACACGGACAGGAATACACACATACTTCTACTTAAAGGTCGTGATTTGGGTTTTTCTTGGACTCCTTATAACTTCTCCTTTTCCTGATATTTGGGTGTTTACTGAATAAGCAAATGAAGGCACATCCTGTTGACATGGAAAATAACAAATAAACCCTTCAGTTGAAGCTCACTTCCATTGTTTGGATTTAAACTCTTTGTGTCCTCAGGCTAATGTTGGTGCCCAAGGTACAGTTGAAATTCTGAAGACTTAGGCCCAGAAAATTCCTGAAGCACTTGGGGCAATGAGCAAAAAAGATACAACTGAAGTCTGAGCTGGACCCTCTGTCTCACCTGATCTGGAGAAATGGCTGCCCTTACAGAATAGTGAGTGAATTAATTAAAACAAGTTACTTTTAACATTTATTAAACATCAACTTTTTGCAACATTTTGTACTGGATGCTGGGATTATAGCTATTGTCACACAGTTTCTGCTCCTAAGGAGCTCAAGAGCAAGTTCATTGTACTTCTCTGGAGCTTTTGTAAAGTTAAAACAGTTAATGTGGAGATCTTTTTAATTTGTAATGTGAAATTATCCATAACCATAACCCCAAAGTGTCTGTTTGCTAAAAGCCCTGGCAAAAGGGCACCTTAGGGTTTCCAGGGATGGAGGCTTGTGTTCACAAAGGGGGAGGGGAAGAAGGCTGGACAGAGAGGTTTTGAAGACAGATGAGTCCACAACCCAGGCACAGAAGCTCTCTTTCCCAGTCTCCCTCAGGGTGCTTGTTTGCTGTGAGAAGCAGACAGGTGTGTCCAGGTGATTGATGCTCTTTGATACATTCCTTTGGCTGCAACGTCAGGCCTCAACCCTCTGCCTAAATCAAGAAAGATCAGGACAACAAGTTCAGTGGTTGTCAGATGATGTTTATCTGCGCTTGGAGAGGAGTGGGAGGAAGATGGTGCAGATACTTGAGAAAACCTGGCTAAGGAAAGGGTAGGGAGCTGGTACAAAACCCTGGAGCCTGCATTTGTGAAGGGAGACTAGAAACTGACCTCGTTGCATGTCATACAATCTGCCTTGTTGAGAAACCCACTTGGTTTCTCTTTCTCTCCCTACTCCCTGCCATACAATCTTAGGTCTGAATTTTTTTTTTTAATATTTTAAAAATTTATGTATTTATTTATCTATTTACTGCAAAAAAGACATCTCTAGAGAAACTGTTATAACTGTGAGTAATCCACATTAATATCTGAAACGGTGAACTGAGCAGAGAACTGAACATATATAGAGCATTGACTCATTCTCTTTGAGGGTTGTTTTTTCTTGAAATCTACCCCAAACAATGTTCTAAGGTTTCCATATGCTCCCTTGTTCCTGGGTTTCTTGTAGTTTATATAGTGTCTCTTTAAAATTTCTATTTCACACATTTTTTGCTAAATATCCCAACACATTTCTCTGCTTATGCGTAGATGCTTTCTTTTTTTCCCCATCTCCCCATCCTCCTCTGCTGTGGCAACCATCAGCTTGTTCTTGTATCTATTGGTCTGTTTCCATTTTGTTTTATTTGTTGGTTTTGTTTTTTCTAGATTTCACATATAAGTGAAATCTTACTTTATTTGTTTTACTCTGTCAGACTTGGCTTAGCATAATAATAGCTTCAAATTCCACCCATGTTATCACAAATGGCAAGATTTCATTAATTTTTTTATGAGTAAATATATATATATATAATGTCTCAATATCTATATTTATTCCATTTATTTAGGTCTTCTTCAGTTTCTCTTAAGGATAACTTCTAGTTTATATCCTTTATTAGATTTAATCTTAGATATATACTTTTTTATACTATTGTAAAGCTGTTTTTAAAAATCATGTCTATTTTTATTAAAAATACAGTGGAATTTTGTACATTGGCCTTTTATTCAGCAACCTTTATATACTTACCTATTAATTCAAATGATTTCTCAATAGTGTTTTTGCATTTTTCTACACATGCAATCACTAACCCACAAATAATGATTATATAATTTCCTTTGTCTAACTCCTATATCATATAGTTATTTTCTTGCCTTATTACAAGTTATCAACATAAGGAATCATTTCTGTCTTCAGGTAAAACTATGCTCTTCTCATTGAGGGTATTTGAGGCTTTGTATTGACATACCCATCAGTATCTCTTAACAAAAATCAGTGGCATTACTCATCTGCAAATGGAATTTGGATACCCTTGGAGACAAGTGAATATTTTCTTAAAGGATAGATATCCTTGTAGAAGCAGCACCTTGTAGAAGAATCTAAGGATGGTTAGTATGTATAGAAGGGGAACAAAGAGGTTGACCATTCCAGATGAAGCCAGAGTTCGAACAAATGCTTAAAAGTAGGTGTGAGGAAAGAGAACTTGCATTTCAGGAACTGAAAGAATGCCATATTGAGGGACAGTTAAGGTGTCGTGAGAAGGTGCTGGGGAATTATTATCTGCAAATTCATGTCATGTGGGGCCTCCTAGGACAACAATTTGAGTATATTCTCAGCCAAAGTTTTCCATTATTGGTTGGACCTTTTAACATTCTGCTCATTGATTGATTGATTTTTTCCCCTCTTTCTTGTGAAAAATATTGAAAAAATATAGGGATATAGTATTATTTTAAAACCCATACCATGATCTCAAAAGGAAGTTCCATTTTTAGTTTTCTGAGGTAATTCCATACTGTTTTCCACAGTGGCTGCACCAGTCTGCATTCCCACCAACATTGCAGAAGGGTTCCCTTTTCTCCACATCCCCTCCAACAGTTATCTGTTGCTTTGTTGATGATGGCCATTCTGACTGGTAGTGAGGTAGTATCTCATTGTGGTTTTAATTTGCATCTCTCTGATGGCTAATGATGTTGAGCATCTTTTCATATGTCTCTGGGCCCTC
>PVJI01011547.1:0-55560 GCA_004026765.1 Micronycteris hirsuta | reverse complement strand
CTCCAGTTCCATCCATGCTGTTGCAAAGGGTATAAGCTCCTTTTTCCTTTCTGCTGCGTAGAATTCCATTGTGTAAATGTACCATAGTTTCTTGATCCATTCATTTGTAGATGGGCACTTAGGTTGTTTCCAGCACTTGGCTATTGTGAATTGTGCTGCTATGAACATTGGAGTGCAAAGGTTCTTTTGAATTGGTTTTTCAGGATTCTTAGGGTAGTGGAATTGCTGGCCAAGTTCTCTTGGTGCTGAGCTGTGCTACCTTGCGGGAGAGGAGACAGCGGTAAAGTGAAATGGTTTCTCTTATCCTCTTCAGTGCTTCCAATCTCAGAAATGTTTGTCCAAATAGTGTTGTAGAATTTCTCTGCTGGACTCCTAGATTTCCACAAAGAGATTCTTGACCACGATTGTCAAAATAAGTGTGTTTTGGTGAGAAGATGGTAGGAAACTCCTATTCTCTCATTTTGTTGTTGTCATGCAAGAATTTGGAAGTTTAAAGTTAAGTCTTACTAATGGTGCTTCTTGAGAAGCAAAAAGAATGCCTTCTAAGGTTTTATATGGTGTTTTGGGGCAGTGAAGTGGCCCTCCTGGGAGACATAAAAGCCCAGGATCTCTTTTGCTCAGGGCTCCATGAATCTAACAGATTCTTGTGTCTGTCATCACTTTGGGCATGTTCTCCTCCAGACTAACTGAAAGGAGACATTCAGAAGCTTCCCTACCTCATATATTTCCTATGCCTATCCTGTCCTCCTATCTATTTTATCTTAATAAAGTTTATGAGTAGAAACAATAAATGTCCATAAATTTTATTTTAAGCCATCCTCAAACCTGCTCTAGTCTTCATTCACCAGAGCCTAAGGCATTATTTCATGAGAAACGATGCAATTGTTAAGAATGATGTTAGAGGAATCTTACATTGTTATGGCAAACTCTTATGACATATTATATCCAAAAAGCAATCAGTAAAGAGCATCATAGAATGAGATATTGTTAAATTATAGCTATATATTTAGACACATACATAAAAACAACAAAAGAAAAAAAGTATACCAGCTTGTTCACAAGTCTCATCCCCAGAAGTGAAATTATGTTTATTTCCCTTCTTGGTAGTCTTATGCATTTGCTACATTTAGAGCAATTAATATGTATTACTTTGGTAATCAGAAAAAAGTATGCTATGTCACAAATATAATTAAATAATGAACAATGAATGCCATAAACTTAATTTATTTTTATGGTAGTTCTTAATTAGCCCACTTTTTTTCAACAATATGCTAGAAAATTTCAACTGGGTTTGATGAGAATGATAACAGCCTACAGGGGAGGGCACAAATTGTTTCATTTTCTATTTTTAATAATGGTATCATGGATAATTTCTTATTTCTGATTATAAAACTAACATAAATTGAACTTTTCTAGGAATACAATTCATATATATGAGTTTAAATACATAAAATTAAAACTCTTATTTTAAACACATAAATAATTCAGATTAAAATAATTCAGGACAGTAATTTAAATCCTTAAGATTAAACCTCTTAATTTAAATAAAGAAAATATATTATTTCCATTAAAATATTTCCTCTTGGACAATGCAGCATTGTTCCTACAATGGGAAAACTAATAAACCGATGACCTGGATCTGCTAAATGTCTCACTGTGAATTGGACAAGCCAGATTTATCTCTTTATCCTGTATTTGAATATGAACAGAAATTTATATAGATAATATATGACTCTAAAGAGCAGCCTTCTAAAACACATTACCAATCAAAGCTTATTCCTTGAGCAATATATATTTTCCTCATGTGTAAAATAAGGGAGTTAGAATAAATGACCTATGATGACAGTTTAATGGGCAATTGTCACCCTACATATACACCAGCTCCATGAATGAACCGGGGTTAATATGTCACTCCTTTCATATGCAGAGTTTCAAAACACTGAAGAACGTACTTGTCCTTGTGAAGGAATACTTTTCACCAATCTGGCCCAATGACCATGTTAAAATATCCCTATCATTTTTTTTTTTTTTGCTTTCTTGCACTTTTTCACATTTTTTATTGCTGTTCAAGTACAGTTGTCTCCATTATCCCCTCACCACTCCCCGTCACCCCAGCTATCCCCACTTCCCACCCTTGATCCCACCTCCCTTTGGCTTTGTCCATGTGTCTTTTATACATGCTTCTGACAACCTTCCCCCTTTTTCCCTCGTTATCCCCTCCCACCTCCCCTCTGGTTACTGTCAGTTTGTTCTTTATTTCAATGTCTCTGGTTATATTTTGCCTGCTTGTTTGTTTTGTTGATTAGGTTCCACTTATAGATGAGATAATATGGTATTTGTCTTTCACTGCCTGTCTTACTTCACTTAGCATAATGCTCTCCAGATCCATCCATGCTGTTGCAAAGGTTAGGAGCTGCTTCTTTCTTTTGGCTGCATAGTATTCCATCGTGTAAATGTAGCATAGTTTTTTGATCCACTCATTTACTGATGGGCACTTAGGATGCTTACAGCACTTGAGTATTGTAAATTGTGCTGCTATGAACATTGGGGCGCAGAGGTTTTTAGTTGGTGTTTCAGGATCCTACTGCAGGGTATAGTCCTAGCAGTGGAATTGCTGGGTCAAAAGGCAGTTCCATTTGTAGTTTTCTGAGGAAATTCCATACTGTTTTCCACAGTGGCTGCACCAGTCTGCATTCCCACCAACAGTGCAGTAGGGTTCCCTTTTCTCCACATCCCCTCCAACAGTTATCTGTTGCTTTGTTTATGATGGCCATTCTGACCAGTGTGAGGTGGTATCTCATTGTGGTTTTAATTTGCATCTCTCTGATGGCTAGTGATGCTGAGCACCCTTTCAGATACCTCTGTGCCCTCTCTGTGTCCTCCTTGGAAAAGTGTCTGTTCAGGTCCTTTGCCCATTTTTTAGTTGGCAATTTAAAATTATTTATCTTCCTAGAGTGGAATTGTGTGAGTTCTTTATATATTTTGGGTATCAAGCCTTTGTCTAAGGTATCATTTGCAAATACATGTTCCATACTGTTGAACCAACCTTTTGATTTTGCTGATATTTTCTTTAGCTGTGCAGAAGGTTTCTATTTTCATGAAGTCCCATTTGTTTAGTCTTTCCTTTACGTCTCTTACTCTAGGGGATATATTGATGAAAATATTGCTGAATGGAATATCTGAGATTTTCCTCCCTATGTTCTCTCTAGGGCTTTTATGATGTTGCAACTTATATTTAAGTCTTTTATGCATCTTGAGTTTATTTTTGTATATGGTATAAGTTGGTGGTTGAGTTTCATTTTTTTGCATGTACCTGTCCAGATTTCTCAACATCATTTGCTGAAAAGGCTATTTTTACTCCATTTTATGCTTTTGCCCCCTTTGTCAAATATTAATTGACCATAGAGACATGGATTTATTTATGGGCTCTCTATTCTGTTCTATCCAACAATACATTAAAAAGAGCGTACACCATGATCAAGTGGGATTCATCCCAGGGATGCAAGGATGGTGCAATACTTGCAAATGAATAAATGTAATACATCACATAAACAAAAGGAAAGGCAAAAACCACATGATCGTGTCAATAGATGCAGAAAAAGCATTTGGTAAGGTACAGCACCCACTTATTATAAAAACACTGAGCAAAGTGGGAATATAGGGAGCACTCCTCAACATAATAAAGGCCATATATGAGAAACCTACAGCCAACATCACACTCAATGGGCAAAAACTAAAAGCTTTCCCACTAAGATTAGGAACAAGACAAGCATGTCCACTTTCACCAATTCTATTCAACATTGGAATCCTAGCCACAGCAGTCAGACAAGAAAAAGAAATAAAAGGCATCCAAATTGGAAAGGAGGAAGCAAAACTGTCATTGTTTGCAGATGACATGATAGTGTACATAGAAAACCCTATAGACTCCACCAAAAAACTACTTGACCTAATAAGTGAATTTGGCAAAATAGTAGGATACAAAGTCAATATTCAGAAGTCAAAGGCATTTTTGTACACCAACAATGAAATATCAGAAACAGAAATCAAGAAAAAAAATCCCATTTGATATAGCAACAAGAAAAATAAAGTATCTAGGAATAAACCTAACAAAGGAGATAAAAGGCCTGTACTCAGAAAACTATATGACACTGAAGAAAGAAAATAAGGAAGACACAAACAAAATACCCCTACAATTTTACAGCATACCAGCCTTATCCATAGGAACACCTACTGCTACACAGAGACTGTAATTCCCTTTAAAGAATCCCTGAAATGAATGTCCTGCCACTTGCCATCTCACCAACACTTGAAAGGGTTTTTCGGGCACCATGACCTTAAGGAGCTTTTTTTTTTAACCTCTAGATGTACTAATTCATATCATCCTGTATATTTTAGTCTTATAGAATATTTTATTCAGCGGCCTCATTTACAAGTAAAGGATTACATTCTGTTTTTGAAAAATATCTAAATATTGCACCATTTACCACTTTTCATGTTATCAAAATATGCTGTTTTGTTTTGATTTCTAACAGAACTAAAACTGAAACACACAAATAAACAGTTTAAGTAATTACATCTAAGTAAAACTATTATCAGTAATCCTATAGTCACGACACCAATACAATTAACATTTTTTCCATTTAAAATGTTCCCCAGACAAGGAGGCCAATACTTCCAGGTATATTTTATTAACTATTATAAAAGTTAATTTAGAATTTCAAATACTGCCTCATATACTCATATTACCTACAATTTGGTGAATTTATTATAATTAACATCACCACTATGACAATCAAAAGAACTCATAAATGACTATTTCTTTAGCATTTTCCCAATAAAAGCTAAAATGTACAGTTTTATCCCTTTCATATATTACTTTTCTTTTTAGCTCACTCCAGTAAACAAAGTCTTTAATCTTCCATTGTTTGACAGATAATCTAATTTTGGTACTATATTTCTCTTTTTCTTTATTACATAACTCTTACTACCTCATTATTCCTTAAACTATATATTCAAATGTAATCAATTTATTTAAAGAGTTCAATGTTATCATAAAGGTACATACTTATTGCACTATTGGATGTTTTTCTAATGGTTAAATAAAACACTTCTTGATGGCTAAACATTAATTTTAGTAAGCATGTAAATTATTTTAGTCTAACAATTTCAAATTTCCTATAACAACAAGTCCCTGCCTGCCTAAATCTGAGGGGCACAAGGACCAATAACTCTGAGGCTACAGACACCAGATCTAAGACATAAGAGATTTTGAAACCCTTCCTTAATTTTCCCCATAAACTATTATAGTGTAGAGCATAAACACAGTGTATGGAGAGGCTATAATATCCAGGAGTGGCCAAATAAGGCTAGTTTAAACAACAGAAGGTTGATGTAGCTTTAAAGGTACCAACATATCTCTGGCAAACGTTGGAGCAAGTATGCCCTGGGCTCTAACTATTGGCAAGGCACATGCCAAACAGCACTGCAAAATAAACTTTTGAAGTCAAGTCCTTGAGACTTCTTTGCGCACTTGATGAAAATGATATCAGATCAAGGTCAGATGCCTTGTTCTGCTACCCAACTTTACTGCTTGGTGAGTGTTATTTTGTTCTTTGTATTTAATTCCTCATCATCAGTGTTCAGTCATCATCATGGGCAGATACCTCAGACTCAGCCATAAGCAAGTCCAATGCTGTTGCAATAGCCACCATTACAGTGAACCAATCAATCTCTCTCTCTCTCTCTCTCTCTCTCTCTCTCCCCCTCACTCAAGGACACTTGTTCATTTCTTTTAGAGAGACAGGAAGGGAGAGAGAGAAATATTGCTGTGAGAGAGAAACATCAATTGGTTGCCTCCCATATGCACCTGGACTGGGGATTGGACACGCCCAAATCAGGGATCAAACCCACAACCCAGATATGCACCCTGAATGGGAATTGAACCCACAACCTTTCAGTTACGGGATGGCACTCCAACCAACTGAGCCACACCATCCAGGGCACAGTGAAAATCTCTTTAAACCCAAATCCAAAGCTCCTTCATGGCCTACTTATTTCAAATGATCTGTATACAAGCAGCTCTAACATTTATCAAATATAGTAGACAAAGAGGTACTGCCCAGATCACTCTTTAAGGAAAGAAATGCAGTCCACCTACTGGGAGTGTGTCAGCCCACAGCCTCCAGCTGTCAGTTCCTTCAGGGTCTGCCTCAGTTGTAGAGCGTCACCTCCACTGACTTAAATCCCACAGCAGCCTATATCGGGTACCAAGGCAGACATGAAGGCGATACTCTCTACTCTCTCCAGAGCTGCCAGTAAGGTTGGATGAGATTTTGTTGAGCCTTCATTGAAGTTCAATTACTTCCTTCTCCCAACCCTGCTCCTTCTCCTTCCACCTCACATCTATTGATTCTCAATAAATATCATGTACCCCAAACCCTCAATCTCAGAGTCTGTTTTTGGAGATCCTAAATTAAAACAATGTATTCATGAAGGCAGCAAGAAGAGCTAACACATTCTAATATCCTAATATTTTCTTTAATCATATATTCTAAGTAGGACTGCAGTATTAGTGCCAAAGCAGAGCATATATGATAGTTTAACAAAACACTTTGCAATCATGTAATACATGTCAAGGACCTACCACTAATTCATTGATTTAACAATGCTTATTGAATACCCAGTGTCTAAATCAATTGTTGCTGCAGGAATGTTGCATGACAAATAACCCTAATATCTCAAAGGCAGACAAAAATATTAATTTCTTCACTCACAGCTCTGGAAGTCATCTAGGGCAAAATTGATTCAGGCTGCAGACTGATTTCAAGTCAGCTTCACAATGTCTCTCATTCTAGTATGTAGGCTGAAAAGAGAGAGAGAGCAGTTAGTTGGATCATGTTCTTCTCATGGCAATGGCAGTGGACAAGAAGATAAGACCACCTTTGAAAGTAGATCTCAAACCTGTGCTCACATCCTATCTTCAAACATTTCATTGATCAAGGTAAGTACATGGTGAAGACCAAATAAAAGGGGTGGATAAGTATAACTCACCCATCGATCATAAGGTAAGGATAAGGACATGGATGCGTTATACTACTACAGGTGACTGAATAATTAGGACCAGTATTTCAATCTACCATGACTCCTATATATCGAGAGTTGTCATAAGCACTGAGGATAGAGCAGTGCTCCAAAAGACAAGCCCACTGCACATCTAGATTTAAAATTGCAAGAGGAGCATTAAAAACAATGAGCAACATCACAAATGTAATGGTAGAATCAGCGGTGGATAGATGCGTATTCACCTTAAATTCTTTTAAATTATGTTGTATTTTTTAAAATGATCATAGTGAAATGCTGGGGAAAAGTAAAGCAGACTAAGGAGTTTACAAAGTGGGGCAAAATTGTGATATTTTGGGAATAGTGGTCGGTGAACTATTTATGAGAAGCTAACATTTGAGCAAGAGAACTGAGTCATGTGAAGGATGGATCCAAATGGAACTCTGGGGGAAACACTTTCCAGGGAGAAGCAGTTGCACACGGAAAGGACTTTAAGATCAGAGGTGACTCATTGTTTTCTAGGAGCAGCAAGAAAGCCAGAATGGCTTAGAAGGCTGGGAGTAAAGGACCCCAGAGTATTTCCTAGCAACCTACTCACATGGAGTCCTTTGGCTATGATAGGGACTTTATATTTTATTTTAAATAGCATGAGTCGTACTACGTTTTCATTTAAACAGAAAGTGAGCACGTGTGAACGTTTTATTAACTTCATTAACAAGGGAACCAATTGGAAAGAAAGAAGAGCCAGTTCAAAACTTATGTGACAAACAAGGATTTATATAGTCAGGAAGAAAAAAAAAAGTCCCTAAGATTGCTAAATTACATATACGAGGTCTGTCTGGAAAAAGTTGAGCCATTGTCAAAATAACAAGAATGATGTGCACGATATCAATGTAACCTGGCAGCCAAGGAGAGTGGACTGGAATGCGCATGCATGAACAATGACAACGTCACTGTCCTAATCAGTGGGGGCAGTAGATGCCATTGAGTGACACATTCTAAATGAGTGAATAGAGCAACGGATCTACATCAAATTTTGTGTTAAGCTTGAACATTCCTCTGTGGATACTATTCAGATGATTCAGAAGGCTGCAGCTATGGGTGACTGCTGATTGGCAGCTTCATCACGACAATGTGCCTGCTCATGCATCACATCTACATCAAACCACCCAGGTGACTCGGCCCCACTACAGCCCAGATTTGGTGCCCTGCGACTTCTGGCTTTTCCCAACACTAAAATCACCTTTGAAAGGGAAGAGATTTCATACCATCGATGAGCTTTGGGAAAATATGATGGGGCAGCTGATGGTGACTGGGAGAACTCTGTGAGATCCCAAGATGCCTACTTTGAAGGTGACTGAGGTGTCACTGTCCTATGGACAGTGTTTCCTGTATCTTGTATCTTCTTCAATAAATGTTTCTCTTTTTCATAGTACATGGCTGGATACCTTCTGAACAGACCTCACCTGTTTACATATATTTCTATAGGAAAGTCAAATCATAATTGTTTGGGGTTCATTCACTACCAGGCTCCACAATCCTAACAAGTTATTCATATCTACGGGTTAACTTCTAACTTTCCAGAACTCTAAACCAATTCCAATGTTAACAGTTGTGGATGACTATTAGTCAAATAAACTGTGACAGTAACTCCACACTTAAATGAAAGTGTGTGTAACAAGAGAATTAAGCAAGCTTTTTAGAACAGGCTTTAGCATGATATTTAATAGAAATTAAGATTTTGTGAATTTTCAAGTTTGGGATAAAACTTTCATTCACAAAAGACATGGAAGGTAGCAGAAGGATGACATAGTATGACTTCAATTTAAAGGATTTCTCTTTCTGTTGAATGGAGAAGAGACTGCAGGATGCATCCATCAGAACCACTCATTAGAACTGTTACTGTAGACAGCTAATTATCAATAAGGAAGGAAGAAAAAGGAATTGGACATTGTTGAGCATAATCATTCACGGAGTGTAAGCCTGTTTGCTTCATTCAGAACTACAGCTTCACACACTCCAGGGGATCACAGCATTACCCTGCCAAGGATTAACACCCTCTTTCTGCACCACCCCCGGTACTGAATTGTTGGGGGGCACAGGAGGTAGGTAAGCACATGTGCAACAGAAGTCTAAATGGCCCAAGAGGAGGTGCTTGACCATAGAGGCCTGGCAGTCTAACCTGGAAGAGGAATCAATTGGCTAGGGGGTGGACCCATCAGAAGCCCACGGAAGCTTGGGAAGTTGATTAGTTACTTTGAAAAAGCTCCTGGTCTTTTTCAGTCACAAGATAATATAATGCCAGGGAAGAAGAGCTTTCTCTCTCAGTGACCCACACTTCCCTCTTCACTCATGCATTCTCTCTCCATAACCATGTAGCCTTAGCAACCACGGGGCCGACAGCCATGCAGACTCCAAACATAGGCGGCAGGTAGGAGCCTGGATACCGCAGCCTGGATACAGCACTGCAGCAGGGAACACAAGCTAAGCTTCCTGGACAGTGAGAAAGGCTAGATTATAATAAGCTTTAATAAGGCACAGGATCTCTGGACACTGGCCTTTGTTTTGGTCCTGCTAAAGACACGGGTCAACTCTTTTCACAGTGGGATGGAGCTGAACTGAGAACATCTCTTTGTATTCACCTCAATTTCAGTATATCTTACCACAGACCATGCCTCCCATACAGGTCCCTGGGATGCTTTCCTTGCAATACTGTGAAATTGCCCCACTTTCCACCAGCAACAGATGCCCATCACAGCGGTTCTGATGAGAGGTGAACTTGGATTAAGATACGGTTTGTGCAGATGAAAAAAACATAGAAGGATTCATAATATAATTTTGATGTTGAGTTTTCAGAAATTGCTGATATGTGCTTTTATCAACATAAGCCCTTTAAAGACTATTAGTAGTTCATAAGGTGTATCAGTGTGGGAAGGAAGGCCAGCTCCAAAGTACCCTCGTTCCCTGATTTGTTCAGAAACTTTACTGGTAATTTATCTTCCCTTTTATGTGTTCTCAATGTCAGCACCCCATTTTGTCTATTAGATAGTTAATTTCCTTTGGGGTAATGAAAAGCAATGTCTTCTTCAATCCAATAATGTTAAGAAACATGCCTTAATCATATCAATCCTAAAATTCTCCTCTTTGACATCATCACATTTCCCACTCTCCTAGATCAATATCATCAGATATAAATATGCTCTCATTTCTATCATCTTAAGTAAAAACCCATACCCTTGCTTGCTTGTTCAGGTTCATGCCCATTTCTTTGTATAGTGAAACTCCTAGAAACGGTTGTCATATACTGTTTCTATTTCCTCTTGAACCTAAATAAAGCTTATGCTACAACCACTCCAATAAAAATGCTCTTGTCAAGGTCAAAAATGAGTGAGTTGAATTGAAATGAAGTGAATTGAGCTGCACTATTTATTTCCAAAACCTCTTCTTATTTGACTTTTCAGCATCATTTGACTAAGTTGATCATATATATTCTCCTCCTTGATATGCTTTCTTCATATAGTTTCCAGAATACTAAACACTCAGATACCCTCCTACCTCTGGTTACTCTTTCTAAGTATCCTTTTTGAGTTCTTTATCTTCCAGACTTCTAAATGGTAGTGTGTCCCAGTGACCTTGAAGAGTCTATTAACACTCACATCTTTGGTAGTCTCATTGCCTCTTGTTTAAATAGCATCTACATGCTGATAACTCCAAAATTTATGTCTGAAACCTAGCTCCATCCCCTGAACTTCAGACTTGCAAATTCAAAACCTGAGTTACAGCTCAACTGAAATGTCTAATAGTAATAATAAATAATAGTAATGCTAATAACAATACTGAAAACTAATGCTTCTATCTTCTATGGTGCTTATTACTTGCAAGACCTTATCACACGCACTTTTTAATTAACTCACTTAATCCTCACAACAACCCTATGACGTACTGTAGTGCAAACCCTGACTGCTGTCTTTGCCTTTTGTAATGCAAGTGCCTGACTTAGGCTTTGATTGCCCAGGAGGCACCCACTTCGAAGAGGCACCCACCTCAAAGCCAGCTACCTCCGATAAATACACTGCCAGCCACAGGACTAGAGAAAGAACCAGAATGCCTTCCCCTACCCTTCCCCAGGCTCCTTTGTTTTAGAGATCTTGGTTAATTTCTATAGCTGACTTTTTGGGTTATATTTTTTCTTCTCTGCTTTACATCCTCACTCTCATATTTTAAATTAACCAATACAGAGTGAGCCAGATAAACCCTAGGCCCCCACCCTTGATCACACTAAAAAGAGAACTCCAGCCATGCTCCCTCTCCCTACCCTCCCCCACACACAGATCTCACTGTGTGACCCCATGTAATTTTAAAGACTTGTAAGTAAGAAACGTGTGTCTTTTCAAAGTTTTCTGATGGTGCCCTGGCTGGTGTAGCTCAATGGATTGAATGCCAGCCTGTGAACCAAAGGGTCACTGGTTTGATTCCCAGTCGGGGCACATGGCTGTGTTGCAGGCCAAGTCCCCAGTGGGGGGCATGTGAGAGGCAACCACACATTGATGTTTCTTCCCCTCTCTTTCTCCCTCCTTTCCCCTCTATCTAAAAAAGTAAATTAATAAAATCTTAAAGTTTTCTGATGTTTACTGCTGAGGGGGTCTTGCAATCATAATAAGAACAAGGGCTGGTTCCACTACAGTATCAGTTACTGATAGGCTGAAACTGGGACAAAACAAGTATGGACTATTATCAACCCCCATTTGAAGATGAGGAAATGGGGACATAGACAGATTTAGTAATCTGCTCAAGTCACACAGTTATTGAGTAGTCAAGTGAGAATTTGCATTCAGATAGTTTGGCTCCTAAATCTGTTCTTTTAGCGACATGCCATCACTGCCAGTAATGAATGGGTATCTCAAACTTACCATGTCTCAAAATCAGCTCCTGTTCCACCCCCACTCCCAAAATTGTTCTTCCACAGTTTTCCCCAAATGAGAAAATGGAATCTCCAGTTGCTTAGGGCAAAAATGTTGATGTTATTCTTAACTCCCTACCACCTCGCACAACACACATCTGTTTCATCAACACATCCTATTGACTGTATTCAAAATATATCCAGAATCGGACAGCTTCTCAAGAATCCCCATTGCTACTATTCTGGTCTAAAACATCACTATCATTGACCTGAAACACTGCAATAGTGTTCAGTGGGCCCCTTGCTTCCTTCCATATTTGCTCCCCCTGTTTCAAACTCTGCAGTGCATCTTCCTCTTACACACAGTAAAAGCTAGATTCTTTATAATGGTCTACACGGTTCTGTTCATTAATTCAGATCCACCTGTACTGATCTCCTAGCTATTCCTGGAAAACATGAGCCTTGCTCCTACTTTGGGGCCTCTGTAATTGCTGTTCCATCTGCCTAGGATACTCTTAGATATTTGCATAGTTCGTTCCATCACATCTTTTACTCAAATGTCATTTTCTCACTGAAGTTTCCTTGGTCACCTTATCAAATTTAAGCCCTATCAACCAGTGCACAATCCTACCTACATGCTTTATTTTTTTCAGATTTTATTTATTTATCTTGTTTATTGCCTATATCCTTCTATAGAATGTAAGTTCTATGACAGTAGAAATTTCTGGGTGTTTGCTTTTATAACCACAGTATCTAATATAGTGCTTGGCGTATACTTCGCACTCAATAAATATTTGTTGAAACAAATAACTGAATGAAGCCAAATAACTAATTTTTAGTAGTGGGAATTTCTGGCACAAAAATAGGTACATTGGGTTTTCCCTTGGTTAAGGAGTAAATGGTACCTAAGCTATCTTTCTCTTAAAGAGATAACCTTTCTCTCAGATGCCTCTTCCATTCCAGACTTCTAAGTCATATTCTGACAGACATTCACTAACCTGGGACTCAACTCATGAGACAGATTGACATCTCCACAGGCTAGATTTGACCTACATAACTCTAACTGGAGTATCATGCATAGATATTCCAAAGCCCCGCAAAACTTTCCTTATAGTGACTTTGCCAGCCACTAAATTCCTCCTGAATTGCAATACCAGAGGTCTCACATACTTGTCAATGAGTTGCTTGTACCTTGCTGTCATCTTTTTAAACTCATGGTTAACTCATAGACAACATACTCAAAGCAGAAACTCCTTTCTTCCAAAAAGTTTCAAACTTATGAATTGTAAAGTCATTAACTGGAGAACAAAATCCTCATTAAACCTTAATTATAAACACTAAGTACTGATTTTTTTTTCAATAAGGAACTAAAAAATATTGATCCTTCATTCTAAGAAGAGATTTCCAGCTGAAACCCTTTCTGGCATTTGAGCTGCATGTGTATGGGAATGCTAATTGAACGCTTTCAAAGACAGAGCCATTATGTAACATACAAACAGTCTTTGCACACGTCTTCGTAAGTCACTTGCTTAACGGTACTTATCTTAATGAGGCCATTCAAATATTCCATTTGCCACCAATCTTTGTGGACTTTGGTTACACTTTCAAAATAAATACATGTCACAGAGCACCTAGTTTAGGTAGAAGCTGGCATGAAAGCAAATCTGTTGCAATTTTAACATCTGTGCCTCTGAGCATTTTATAGAAATCTATTAAAGCACTCCATTGCCCTATTATTTGACCAGGCATTTTGGTCTTACCTTGAGGATGCATAACTGACCCAGAAACCATTTTGTGGTTATCAGACAGTGACTGCTGTAAAACAGTAAGTGAGGTATTTTTTCTCAGTTCCAGGGTTATTAGCCTTAGACAGCTTAAGTATAGCAGTAACTGCATATCAAGCTAGTAAAGTATGAAGGGAAATGAAGCCTGTGGTCTCTGGGAGATTCTGTTTCTTCCATTACCTGCCATTAGCAAAAGTAAGTTTTATTAAGTCCAAATTTGTTTAGCCAATTGAAGGCTAATGGTGGGCTGTAGAGTTGATGCTAAAGTGTGCTTAGACTGGTTATTGATTTCATAGTAAGTGGTGAGAACCAAGGGAAAACTGCACTCTAGGAAGGATTAACTCCTTGTATATGACCTTGATATACTGGACATATTTTTTCAGGCATGTATAGATGTGTAATATTTTAACTCAAGAGGACTTAATCCAAATCCTGATATAGAAGAACGTAATGAGGCCCATAGAAGTTAATCGACTTAGGCAATTAGTGAGATACACAGCTATGAGAGAACCTAGATCTCCAGAGTCACAGGCTATTCTTGTTTCCATCAGTCAATTTACCAAAAATATATTAAACACAATAATTCATCAGGAATTGTGAGGGATACTAAAATGGCCATCAAGTTTCTTGCCTTTTACATATTTCTAAAAGCAAAATGTGTTCTAATCATACCACCTTACTAAAAGATTACATTATATATCCTGGTTGAAAGTTTTAAAAGGAAAAGAGGTTCGGCTTCTATCAAAATGCTTCTGGGAGTTGAGATTCAAAGCTGCCTACCACCATAACCACGTAGAAATGATTGAGTTTATATTTTAGAGCTTGTTTGAAGGTTTAGCAGGGGAGCGCAGCTACTCATATACCCTTGACCAAAGGTCTGACCTCTCCTCTAGTTGGGAAGGTCATCCTATTCCACTGAGCACGCAGCTTCAGGAGGGACGCACATGGATCAGTGAGGAAGGAAGGGGACACCCGCCTAGCCAGCCAGATCAGCTGAATCAACCCTGGTGATCCATGGGGTGACAGATGTCACAGCCAGATTACCCTCACATCCTGAGTTTCTATTTAAATAAAAAGACACAACTGGATTTTAAAAATAAAATAAATAAATTTGTGTACCAAAAACAGATAATAAATATAGAGTAGTTAATTCGTTTGCTAGAGCTGCCATAAAAAAAGTATAACACACTGGGTGGCATAAACAACATAAGTTTATTTCCTTACAGTTCTGAAGGTCCAAGACCCATGGGTCAGCAGAGTTGGTTTCTTCTGAAGACCACTTTTCTTGGCTCATAAATGGTCATCATTTCCCTGTGTCTTCACACGGTCTATTCTAGATGCCTGTCTTTGTTCTAATCTCCTCTTCTTATAAGGATGCCAGGCATATTGGATTGAGCCCTACACATATGATCTCATTTACCTTATTACCACTTTCAAAAATTCTGTCTCTACATACAGTCATATTCTGAGATACTGGGGTTTCGAACTTCAACATATGAACTTAGGGGAGACATAATTCAGCCCCATATCAATGGGTACATGGGCTGAAGCCATAGGACAGGAAATAGGAAGATACTCATTTTACTCCTCTGAAGCAAAAGAAGCACCCTACTTTTGAGGATCAGACCTAGCTCATTGCATGAAGCTGAATCTGCGATAGGTCCCATGATCCAAGAAAGAAGGATGTAAAAAACTATACCTGGTACTCAACAAAGACCACACCACAGATTCTGTTTGTATTGGAAAGAAGAATTCAGTTCAAGGAAAATAGAAAGTGGGGATTCAATGGTTGTTGAACATTCTAAGACCTTTGTATTGTATTATAGGAGGCTAAATATGTTGAGTAACTTCAGAATTATGCATAAAAATATATGAGTTACTGTGGGTGCTAAATATTTTTAAATAACCACCAGAAACAGATAGATAAGCCACGGTTTATAGATCAGAATAAAAATAAAAGTAAAGAAAAATCTTTAATATAAATATAAATCAGGAGAGTAGAGAAAAAAATAATGATAAGTAAAAAAATAAAAAGCTATAAATTATTCCAAATGTACAAAATAATGACAATAAATGTTGACTAAACTTGTCTATTTGATGAGAAAGATAATTAAATTAGATCTAACAATTCAGCTATGTACTGATTACAAGAAATGCATTTAAAAGAAAAATAGGGCTTTTTCCACAGTAGAAACATACAAAATATCAGCCATCTGTGAACCCAAAGAGAGGTCTCACCAGAACCCAACCATGCTGGCACCCTGATCTTGGACTTCCAGCCTCCAGAACTGCCTCTACATAATTCATGAAAGCAGCTTGTGGAGTTTCAGACCATTGTGAAAGCACCAGAATGTATTACTCTGGAGTTCAATAGGCTGGAGAGTATTAAAAATATATGCTCATGCAGAAAACTTAGGAGAGAGAGAAGAAAATCTCAGAGATCAAGATGGCAGCAGAGTAGGTAGAAAAAGGTCTAGCCTCGCTCCCACTGGCAGAGGCTATGATTCCAGAAGGATATCTCAGCTGCAAAGGTTCCTCCTGAGAAGTGCAATGTCTCAACCCTGAGCTGGGCTCCCCAGCCCACAACACCAGAGCCAGAAAAGTTGCCCACATAGTATCTGGCTGTGAAAGTCAATGGAGATTCTGTCTGCCAGAGAGAGAGACAGAAGTCTGCTAGAGACACAAGCACCCTCTTAAAGGACCAACACATGAAATCTCTTTCACAACCACTCACCCTGAGCCCTGGCAGAGGGAAGGTGGAGAAAGTGTAGAAAAACAGCAAAGAGGACTAGAGTCAATGTGAGGAGAAATGGGGGGTTATGGTTCTGGGGAGAAAGATGAAAGGACAGCTGCTAGGATACCTGTGCTGAGTCACTCCCCTACACTGCAGATGCCATCTTTCTTGAGTGGACCTTCCCCAAAATGAGGCATCAGTCTAGGGGAAATCAATTGCACCACCCTCTGGACTTCCTGTAGTCCCACCCTGCAGAGCTTCTGCCCTGCTAAGAAGTCAGCAGTCTGGCCTGGGGTATCAGTGACTGAGTTGTGTGTATTTGGGGCGAAGCCCTCTTCCTCTACTTTCCTCCTCACAAAATATTCTCTAGCCCCATGCTCTGGGCTCCAAGTGGTCCCACCCTCCCAAGTCCTGGAAGATCCTCCCTGCCAAGATCTGCGCAGAATCTTGGACAAATTGAGTTGTAGAGGCTACCTCTCCACCATCCCTCTCCAAGCCTGATTGGCACCACCTCCTCACATATATAGTAGCTCCATTCTCCTGACTCCCAGCTGCCTAGCCCTGCTGAGAGCACACTCCTGGCAGAATCTGGGACAGAATGAGTATTGTAGTTCTAGGATGAGGGCCATTTTCCCTAGCACGCACAATTATTACAGAGCCTAACCTTCACACAGCCAAATCTTTGTCTATTTGGGCCTGATAAACACTGCTGGTGGTCTCACACCAATGACTCATTGACACCCCTCCCCACCTTAAAGTTGCGCAAGCTCCCAGTGGGTGGCAGCTAGACTTGGTATATTCTGAGACATTTGCTGAGTGGCCCCAGACCCTGCACTGGCACAGAATTTGAAACTGTATCACTGGTGAAAAACATTCGCCCCTACCTGATGACTCACTGAAAATCTACCTCATGCAACTCAAGTACTGACAGATGCTCCTTAGTGACTGAGCTTAACAATGAGGCAATATGTGGAGGCAGCAGAGGAGGATCTTGGGGTATCTTGGGACTTTTGCTGACCTTCCCCTGGGCCTGAGGCTTGTAAAAGCTGGGCTTGGTGAGCAGATTAGTCTTTCCCATCCACACCCAGGCCCAGCAGAGGAAGCCACAAACTATGGATCACTTGGAGCTTCACACAGATTGTCCAGGGCCAGTCATAAGCAGTGTCTAACATTGGTCTGCAACAGAGTCCCTCTCAAGAGGCTCCAGAAACAACACACTCAATGACCTTATTTAGAAAAATCAGACTATGATCCAATTGGCTTCAGAAGTAGCATATCCAAAGGGAGATCTCAGTAGGTGCCAGACCCTGCAGAGGAGAATTCTGCTTTGTATGATGAGCACTTGCACAGCAGCTCATACACCATGGTCAGTGTTGATCCTCACAGTCCACCAGCCCGAGGGCCAACTCCATGCAAGAACTGCCCAATAGTAATCAAGACTCAATTATGAGAGTTAGTTACCTACAATAGAGTTCCCTTAAGAATTTCAGTTGATTTCTCAATAGAAACATTCATGCCAGAAGGGACTGGCATGAAATATTCAAAGTGACGGAAATCAAGGACCTACAACCAAGACTACTTTATCCAGCAAGGCTATCATTTAACATTGAAGGAGAAATAAAGAGCTTCCCAGACAAGAAAAAGATAAAGGAATTTGTTAGCACCAAACCAGTATTATAACAAATGTTAAAGGGCTGGAAGAAGGAGGAGGAGAAGGGGAACTTAGTTAAAAGAATAAAGTAGAAATCAATACATACCTATCAATAATCACTTTAAATGTAAATGTGCAAAATGCTCCAATCGAAAGACACAGAGTGGCTGAATGGATAAGAAAACAAGACCCATATATATATGGAGCATACAGGAGCATCTAAATATATAAAGCAAATCTTAATGGACATAAAGGGACAGACTGACACTAATACAGTTATAGTACACCCCATTAATGACACTAGTATAGCATTTTAACACCCCATTAATGTCAATGGATAGATCTTCCAGACAGAAAATGAACAAGAAATTGGTGGCGTTAAATGACACAGTAGATCGGATGGACTTAATTTATATTTTCAGAGCATTTCACCCAAAGAAGCAGAATATACATTCCTTTACCAATAGCATATTCCACAGAACTAGAATATTCGAAAAATGTATATAAAACAACAAAAGATCCAAAGAGCCACAGCGATCTTGAGAAAGAAGAACAAATTGGAGGAATCACACTACTTGATATGAAACTACACTATAAGACCAAAGTAATCAAAATAGCATGCAATGGCATAAAATATAGACATATAGATAAACAGAACAGAATAGAGAACCCAGAAATAGATCCACACCACTTAGTCAATAATATTGACAAAGGAGGCAAGAACATACAATGGGGTAAAGTTAGTCTTGCTCATTAAATGGTGTTGGGAAAATTGGACAGACACATGCAAAAAGAAAAAAGAAGCTAGACCACCTTTTTATACCATACACAAAAGTAAACTCAAAATAGATTAAAGTCTTAAATGTTACACTCTAAACCATAGAAATCCTCAAAGAAAACATAGACAGAAAATCTTGGACATTTCTCACAGCTATATTTTTTCTGATATATCTCCTCAGGGAAGAGAAACAACTGAAAAAATAAGCAAGGGACTACATGAAACTAAAAATTTTCCACAGCAAAGAAAATCATCAATGAAATGAAAGACAACCCACTGAATGGGAGAACATATTTACCAATGAAACATATGATAAGGGGTTAATATCCAAAATTTATAAAGAACTTATAAAACTCAACACCAGGAAGACGAATAATCCAGTTAAAAATGGACAAATGACCTGAATGCACTCTTCTTCAAAAAGAACATACAGATGGCCAATAAGCATATGAAAACATGTTCAATGTCACTTACATCAGAGAAATGCAAATTAAAACTACATTGAGATATCACCTCACAACTGTCAGAGTGGCTATCATCAATAAATCAACAAACAAGAAGTGTTGGAGAGGATGTGGAGAAAAGCGAACCCTAGTGCACGTTGGTGGGAATGCAGACTGGTGCAGCCACTGTGGCAAACAGTATAGAGTTTCCTCAAAAAAGTAAAATACAACTGTTTTATCACCCAATGATTCTACCTCTGGGAATATATCTAAAGAAACTCAAAACACTAATTTGAAAGAATATGTGTACCTCTATGTTCATTGCAGCATTATTTACAATAGCCAAGATTTGGAAACTGCCAAAGTGTCCGTAAGTAGATAAGTAGATAAAAAGACTGTGGTACACTTACACAATGGAATACTACTCAGCTATACAAAAGAAGGAAATCTTACCCTTTGCGACGGCATGGGTGGACCCGGAGAGTATTATGCTAAGTGAAATAAGCTAGTCAGACAAAGTCAAATGCCATATGGTTTTACTAATATGTGGAATCTAATAGACAACAAAAACTAACAAACAAAATAGAAACAGACTTATATAGAGAACAGAGTGACAGCTCTCAGAGGAGAGGTAGTTGTAGGACTGGGTGAAAATGGTGAAGGTGTTAAGCTCCCCCCCAAAAAACCTCATAGGCACAGACAACAGTACTATAATTACCAGAGGGAAAGGGGGATGGGGAGAAGTAGGAGAGGGTATAGTGGGGAGACATGGTGACCTGGGTTGGTGAATACACAGTACAGTATACAGATGTATTATAGGATTGTAAGCCTGAAACCTTTATAATTTTATTAACCAATGCCACCCCAGTAAATTCAATAAAGAAGGGAAAAATAAATAAATATGAGCGCTTACAATTAGTGAGTAAAAAATACTGTATTGTATACTTGAAATCTGCTAAAAGATCAGATCTGAACTGTTTCAGCATATACACACACAAACATACACACAACCCAAATGTAACTATGTGAGATGATGGGTGTTTTAGTTAACCTACTGCAGTAATCATTTCATAATGGATATGTATATTAAATTATCACATCATGCACCTTAGATATACACAATTTTAATTGTCAAATATATCCATAAAGCCTAAGAAAAACTTTAAAAGACTAAAATCTTGACCCAAGATAAGCCAATAAAAAATTATTATTGAGAGAAATTAAGGAAGACCTAAATAATTGGAGAGCTATACTGTACTTGCAAATTGAATGTTTTAATATTGATAATAATGTCTGTTCTCGCGAATTTAATTTGTGGATTCGGCACAATCTCAATCAAAATCATAGTAGGCTTTTTAATAGAAAATGACCTACTAAATTTAAAATATATATCAAAATGTAAAGGCCCTAAAATAGGCAAAATATTCTGTATAAAAAAGCACAAAATCAGAGAATTTATACAACATGATTTTAAACTTAATACAAACCTACAGTAATGGACAATGAGGGGGATTGACTGTGGGAGCGGGGTTGGACAGGGCAGGGAAGAACAATAGGGAAAAAGCAGGACAACTATAACTGAATAACAATGAAAAAAACCTACAGTAAAAATGAAAGTATGGTGCTGTCAAAAAGACAAATAAATGGAACATAATTATACTTAGATAATCTATTCAAATTCAAAAAGTTATCCAAACACTTAAATAGAAAGTGGAAAGTCATTTCAATAAATGGTGCTGAAAGAACCAGATAACTATGTGAAAACAGTGAATGTTGACCTTCATCTCACACCATAAAAAAAGTAATTCAAAAGTGATCAGAGACTGAAACTAAAGTATTAATGTTCTCATAAAAAATATAGGCAAATATTCTTACTTACAACACAAAGAACACTAACCACGAAAGAAAAATAAATAATAAATTTTGGTTTACTAAAAGACACAGTTAAAAATATATACATAAGCCATGGACTGGAAGAAAGTTTTACCAAAAATACAAAATTAGATAAGTAGATAGATAGATGGTAGACAAATAGATAGATGATAGATAGATAGATAGATAGATAGATAGATAGATAGATAGATAGATGATAGATAACAGTAGGGAGACAGTGGTTGGCAATGATAAATAGCTTGTATCTTGAATATATAAGGAACCACTATAACTCAATAAAAATACAAACAAGCAAAAAGATTTGAATAAATTACTTGAATAAACATGTTACCAACAGAAATATACCAACGGCCAATATGTATACAAAAAGGTGTACATTATCATTGGTCATAATGGAAATGCACATATAAACCATGACATATCACAACACATCCATTAGAGTCGCTAAAGTTTAAAAGACTTTAAAAGCATGAAATGTTGGCTATGATGCGAAAAAACTGCTCCTCAGAGTATAAAACTGTACAATCAATCTTTTTATTGTTCAAGTACAGTTGTCTTCATTTTCCCACCACCACTTTCCCCTGCCCCACCAATCCCCAACTCCTATCCTCAATCCTACACCCTTTGCTTTGTCCATGGGACCTTTATACATGTTCCTTGATGACCCTTCCCCTTCTTTCTCCAGTTATCACCCTTCCACCTCCCCTGTGGTTACTGTCAGTTTGTTCTTTATTTCAAGGTCTCTTGTTATATTTTGTTTGCTTGTTTTGTTGATTAGGTTCCACTACACGGATTGATTTTAAAATTTTGCACCAACTTTATGTAGATGGAATGAATCCCACTTGGTCATAGCATATATATATTCTCTGTGAATTTTTAAGGATGTTTGCATCTAGGTCTATGAATGCATAGATCTGTCATATTATTTTTTAATGTCTTTGCATGATCTAAGTGTAAGGGTAATAACTGTCTCATTAAATGACTTGAGAAGTGTTTCCTTCTCTTCATTTTCTGGAAGAATTTGTGTAAAACTGGTGTTAATTCTTCTTCAAATAATTAGCAGAATTCTCCAGTGAAACTGTTTATGCCGGTAGATTTCTTTTGGGGAAGATTTTAAATTATGAATGCAATTACTTTAATGGTAATAACACTATTCTGATTGTTTATTTTATCTTGACTTAGCTTTGACAATTTGGATTTTCAAGGAACCAGTCTATATATTCAAAATAATCAAATTTGTTAGTATATTTATTCATAATATCCCTATATAACTATTTCAGTGGCTAATAGGTTGTGTGTTGATATCTCGTTTCATTCTTGATATTGTTGATTTGTGTCCTTTTTATCTTTTTCTGTCTTGAAAGAGGTTTGTCAATTTTACTGTTTTTTTAATACATGTTTCTGTTTTATTAATTCTCACTATTGTTTTCCTGTTTCAATTTCATTAACTTATCCTCTTACATTTAACTCCTCTTCCTACTGGGTACAGGTTTATTTTGCTCTTCTTTTTCTAGTTTCTTGAATTAGGAACTCGGATTGTGTTTCTCAGCATTACTTCAGCAGCATCTCACATGCATTCATATGATTTTCACTCAGTTCTAGAGTTTTTCACATTTCAAGACTTCCTCATAGACCCATGCATTACCTATGAAGTGTGTTGTTTAATTTATATCTTTATTGTTATTCCTGTCCTTATTTTTTAGTGATTCTTAGTTTCATTCCATTACAGGCCAGAGAATATTGCTTTTACCTCATTGACATTTATTGAATGGTCCAGAATATGGTCTGTCTTGGAGAATGTTCCTGCACACTGGAAAAAAAACTGTGTATTTTGCTATTGTTAGGTAGAGTGTTTTTTATTTGTTTATTAGTACTTGTTTGTTATTAATATTGTCCAGAACTGCTATAGCCTTGCTGACTTTCTATCCAATGGTTCTATCAATTACTGAGGAAGGCCTATTGAAGTCCCAAACTATAATTGTAAATTTCTCCATTTCTCCTTTCTGATCTATCATTTGGGGGGGGGGTATTTTGAAGCTCTTGTGTTTGGTATATACAGAGTAAGGATATTATGTCTTCTTTGTGTATTGGACATTTTATCATTATGCAATGTCCCTCTATCTACAGAATTTTATTTGCTATGAAGTATACATGGTCTATTATTAATATGGCAACAACTTTCTTTGATTCATGATTACATGGTATATCTTTATCATCCTTTTATTTTCAACCTATGCATGTTTTTAAATTTAAAAAAATACCTTTTATTGATTATGCTATAACAGTTGTCCCATTCTCCCCCCTTTATTCCCCTTCACCCTGCACCCCTCCCACCAGCATTTCCCCTGCCTTAGTTCATGTCCATGGATCATACACATAAGTTCTTTGGCTTCTCCTATACTATTCTTAACCTCCCCTTGTCTATTTTGTACCTACTATTTTCTTTTGCTCTTTTTTAAGTATATTTTATTGATTGTGCTCTTACAATTGTCCCAACTTTTTCTCCCCTTTATCGCCCCCTGCCCTCTGCCCTCCCACCCCCACGCTCCAGCATTCCTTCCCCCCTTAGGTCATGTCTATGGGATGTACATATAAGTTCTTTGGCCTCTGTTTCCCGTACTATTCTTAATCTCCTACATCTGTTTTATTCTTACCAATTATGCTTCTTATTCTCTGTACCTTTTCTTCCCCATCCTCCTCCCCCTCCTCATTGATAACCCTCCTTGTGATCTTCATTTTTGTGATCCTGTTCCTGTTCTAGTTTGTTTGCTTAGTTTTTGTTTTTGCTTTTTAGCTTCAGTTGTTGATAATTATGGGTTTGTTGTCATTTTACTGTTCACAGTTTTTATCTTCTTCTATTTCTTAGATAAGTTCCTTTAACATTTCATGTAAGAAGGGCTTGATGATGATGAACTCCTTTAACTTGACCTTATCTGGGAAGCACTTTGTGTGCCCTTCCTTTCTAAATGATAGCTTTGCTGGATAGAGTCATCTTGGATGTAGATCCTTGCCTTTCATGACTTTGAATACTTCTTTCCAGCCTCTTCCTGCCTGATGAGAAATCAGCTAATAGTCTTATGGGCAGTCCTTTGTAGGCAACTCACTCCTTTCCTCTTGCTGCTTTTAAGAGTCTGTCCTAATCTTTAATCTTGGGTAGCTTAATTATGATGTGCCTTGGTGTGCACTTCCTTGGGTCCAACTTCTTTGGGACTCTCTGAGCTTCCTGGACTTCCTGGAAGTCTATTTCCTTTGCCAGATTGGGGAAGTTTTCCTTCATTATTTGTTCAAACAAGTTCTTGCTCTACTTCTTCTCCTTCTGGCATCCCTATGATTTGGATGTTAGAGTGCTTAACATTGTTCCACAGGTTCCTAAGCCTCCCCTCATTTTTTTTAAATTCTTGTTTCTTCATTCTGTTCTTGTTAGATGTTAATTTCTTTCTTTTTTTCCAAATCATTGATTTGTGTCCTGGTTTCCTTCCCTTCACTGTTGGTCCCCTGTATGTTTTCCTTTATTTCCCTTTGTATAGCCATCATTTCTTCTTTCATTTGCAACTGAGCTCAATCAATTCTGTGAGTCTCCTGATTACCAGTGTTTTGAACTCTGCATCAGATAGGCTGTCTATCTCCTCATTGTTTAGCTCTTTTTCTGGACTTTTGATCTGTTCTTTCATTTGGGCCATATTTCTTTGTCTCAGTGCACTGGTCTGGATGAATTTTTCTTTATCTCCTTGGTTGTTGGAGTTCCATGAAGTTTGATTTTCTGGCACTTCTGGTTGTTTATTTTTTAAAATTGGTTGTTATCCTTCTCTTGGTTGTACAAGGAAGCAAAGTATTTCAGCCTATGCCTCCATCTTGGCTGGAACTCCATGTTTTTAAATTTGAATTGATTTTCTTGTGAACAGAATGTAGCTAGATTGTATTTCTGTCAATCACTGTCTTTTAATTAGTGTATTTAAACCATTTATATTTCAGACATTCATAGGATTTAAATATGTCGTTTTATTATTTGTTTTCCATTTACTTCCTCTGTCTTCTTTTCTTGGGGGCTTTGTCTTTATTTGTGGGCTACTTGACCATTTTCTAGGATTCTAACATGTTTTATTTGTGGTGTCTTGAGACTTACTACTCTTATATCTTTCTCAGTTTGCTCCGGGTAGTACAATATTCACATGTGACTTATCACAACTGCTAGCTGTCAACTTTTTACCACTTCAGCTGAAATATGAAAATCTTATTTCCACTCAAATCCATTTACTCTTCATACTTTTAAATATGATCATTATGAGTACCAAATGTTATTATAGTTTTTACTTCAATCATCACATGATTTTTATAAACTCATGAAGACAGTCCATTGTATTTACCCATATTTCTAAACTTTCTTTTGTTCTTCCTTCCTGATGCTGTGTGATTACTTCTTTTATCATTTTCTTTCTGTTTAAATACTTTTCTTTAACCATTCTTTAAAGTTAGCTCTGCTAGTAACAAGTTTTTCTAGTTTTTCTTGATCTGTGAATGTCCACTTTCCCCCTTCATTCCTAAACAATAGTTTCTCAAGAAAAAAAAAGAATAGTTTGTCCAATATAGAATCTGCAGTTGAACATTCTTTCTATATAGCACTTGAAAAATGTTGTGCCTCTTCCGGCCTCCATAATTTCAAGTGAGAAATCTATTGGCATTCCTCTATCGGTAATGTGTTATTTCTCTCTCACTGCTTTTAAGATATTTTTTCTGTCTTTATTTTTCAGAACTTTAATTATGATGTACTCACACAGCACCTGTATTTCCCTCATCATAGCACTTATTACGCTACATCATTATTGGAAATATAGTCATCTATATCTCCCACTAAATATTAAGACAACACAGACCAATTCTGGCCTACTCATTGTGCTGTTCCTAATAACTTGCACAGTGTCTGACATATGTATTCTCAATATATAATTGAAAATTAATAAATAACTGAGACCCAAAGGAAATGCTTTACTGGATAGTAGGGTACAGCCTGAGAGATGAAAATTGGATATTAAATTCTCCCAATTTTCATGAAGTGGCTTTAGTCATTCTTCAGCATTCTGAAGTTTTAGGCAAATGGACACAGCACCAACTGAGGCATAGTCATTTGTATTCCTCAGACTGAGATTCACAGTGAGGGCATAATTATTCCTTAGGCTTTCCATGAAGATCATGTCACCCTGCAATACTAACATAAAAGTTTTTCTAACTCAGGTTGAAATAACCTAGGCATAGCAGTCACAGAGACATCGGTTTTAATCTCAGCTCCAATACTTCCTAGTTCTGTGAGATTGAACAAGTCACTTAACTACTTATATCCCAGATTTCTTCATGCTTTAATAGCTATCTCAAAGGAATGTAAGGAATCAAAAGGGAAACTCTATTCAAAAGGACACAGTGCACTATCCAGTATATAATACACACTCGATACAAATTCCCACAATAATTTTTCATGGAGAAAATATGAGTAAAACTTGGTCCCTCCCTTTGAGAAGTTCATATGTCAGTGGAAGTAAATCATTACAACTTAATATGAGAAGAATAAATGAATATGCAAAATTCTAGAAAATCACAAATGAGATATTGATTTACTGACAAGAACACATGGAAGAAGAGGTATTTGAAATGCATGACAAAAGATGAGAAGATGTTAGCAGATAACTAAAAAGATTGGTCAGAAATTGAGGGGTAGGCATTTCAAGAAGTATGTCCAGAAACAAAGAGATATGCCAGAGCATGCCACATTTAGGGAAAGGTAAATGGTTTGATATTATTGAGTATAGTAGGTTGTCAAGATTGGATGGAGAAACAGAATAGCAGATGTTGCATCATAAATGGCCTTGTATGCTTGACTAAAGGTTTTTGGGTTGGGACAAGCATAATTAAATTTGTGTTCTAGTATGTTAACTCTGGTAATTACATAGAAGACAAACTAGAGGAGAGAGCTACCAGAGGTATGGAAACAAGTTAGTTTGGGATATATTGCATTAATAGGGCTACAAGTTACAGAGTCTGAATTAATGTGGTAACAAAAAGAATAGAGTAGAAAACAGATTCAGGAGATAGTAGGATGGAATCTGGTGACTGTGCTAGAATAAAGATCCCCCAAAATGTGTACGTCCCAATCCCTAGAACCTGTGAATTCGTTATCTTAAATAGCACAAGGAAATTAAGGTTGCCAATGGAATAAGGTTTCACATCAGTTGCATTTAAAATATTAAGATTATCCTGGATTATCTGGGTGGGCCCAATATAACCACAAGGGACTTAAAAAGTAGAAGAGAAGGCCAGAGAGTCAAAGTTAGAGGGATATGTGGCTATGGAAAATTGTCAGAGTTATGCAATGTGATAAATACTATATCAGCCATTGCTGGATTTGAAGACCAAAGGAGGCCACAAGCCAAGGAACATGGTCAACATCTAGAAGCTGGAAAAGGCAAGGAAACTGATTCTCCCCTAGAGTTTTGAAAAAGAAATGTAGCCCCACCAAAAACTTGATTTTGACCCAGTAATGCTCATTTTGGATTTTTAAACTCCAGAACTATAAGATAGTAAATTTGTATTGTTTTAAACCACTATGTTTGTGTTAATTTGTTACAGTAGCAATGAAAAATTAATAGAGTGACCAACTAATTTTGAGTGGAAGGAAAAGAAAGGGACTGAAGATAAATTCTGAGTTTCTAAAGATGTCACTATTAATCAAGATAGAAAATACAAGGTAATAAGAGTTGGAGAAGAGAATATATAAATGCGCTTTGCTTAGGATATATTAATAAATACTTATATAATATACAGGAATATTTGTCTAGAGGGTAACTGATAGCATGAATCAAGATCACAGTAAAGAGAAATTGCTGGAGGTATATCTAGGGTATTGCCATTATATGAATAATATGAGAAATCAGAAGTTTATTACAGACACAGAGAGAGAAGATAAAGTGAGAAGAGAGCCAGTGATAGAATACTGACAAACACAATATTTAAGTTAGGGGTGTGAAGAGGTTCAGTTATAAGAAGATAGTTTCATTTTTAGTTTTCTGAGAAAATTCCATACTGTTTTCCACAGTGGCTGTACCATTATGCATTCCCACCCAGAGTGCACTAGGGTTCCCTTTTCTCTGCATCCTCTCTATCACTTGTTGTTTGCTGATTTGTTTATGATGGCATTCTGACCGGTGTGAAGTGGTATCTCATTGTGGTTTTAATTTGCATCTCTCTGATGGCTAGTGGAGCTGAGCATCTTTTCATATTTCTCTGGGCCCTCTGTATATCCTCCTTGGAAAAGTGTCTGTTCAAGAAAACTAAAAATGGAACTGCCTTTTGGCCCAGCAATTCCACTTCTGGGATTATAGCCTAAGAACCCTGAAACACCAATCCAAAAGAACCTATGCACCCCAATGTTCATAGCAGCACAATTCACAATAGCCAAGTGCTGGAAGCAACCTAAGTGTCCATCAGTAAATGAGTGGATCAAAAAACGGTGGTACATTTACACAATGGAATACTATGCAACAGAGAGAAAGAAGGAGCTCCTACCCTTTTAGAGAGCATGGATGGAACTAGAGAGCATTATTCTAAGCAAAATAAGTCAGGCAGTGAGGGACAAATACCATATGATCTCACCTATAAGTGGAACCTAGTCAACAAAACAAACAAGCAAGCAAAATACAACCAGAGACATTGAAATTAAGAACAATCTGAAAGTAAACAGAGAGGAGGTGGGAGGGGATAATGGGGGGGAAGTGGGGGAAAGGTTTTCAGGAACAACTATAGAGGACACATGGATAAAATAAGGGGGGTTGAAGCAGGGGAGGGAGATGGGGATGGCTGGGGTAAGGGGTAAATGCAGACAACTGTACTTGAACAACAATAAAATAATTTAAAAAATTAAAATCCAATATTCAGCAAAGCAAAAAAAAAGAAGATAAAGAAAAAAGATAGGCAAAAATCAGGAGTGAAACAAAAACACGAGTTAGACTGTTTCAAAAGGAAGTGAGTAAGGGATCCAAAGGATGCAGAGAGATCCAATAACAGAATGGACTGAAAACCAGCCATATCTAGTAAGAAATAAAAACTGTGATCCTAAGACCCAAACTATGAATAGCAACAGTTTGAATCCATCTGCTGAGCCAATGTTCCCCAAAATGCTTAAAGTTTAAGCCCAGCAATGAAACAGCTAGATTTTGGACTAGCATATATATAGGAATTTATATATCTGATTATCAAAGGGGAGATTACATGTGATATATCAGATTTTACAGTAAACTTCAATCAATTCCACTTGAAACAAAGTCCTAAGCAAAATTTTGCAAATTATCCCTTAACTATATTACCTTTACACATGCCTTTTGCTTGGAAAATATATTAGATAGATATATCGCAGATTAACATAATGTAATAATTTATATTTACTTATTATAGTCAAATAATTTCCCTCCTGTTTATTTTTTCCATTGGGCCCAACTTGTATTTGTTTATTCTATATTCATAGCTTACTCATCACACTGTGTACTGAAATCTGAAATATTTTGTACATCAGGTAAATAAAAAAATTGCCAGTTTAGTAGGCAAGCCCAAGCCACCAATTTAATAAAGACTTGTGGAGAAAATAATTTTCCCACTGCTCCTGAATTAGTACAGCACACAGAACTGAATAAAAACAAAATTTAAAAGGACAATGATTCACCTCATTTGTATAACATTTCTTAGTAAATTCAGTCCTGTAGTCTCAGGATCACAACTTGTGGTTAAAATTCTGTTATAAAAAAAAAGGTACAGAGTAATGCACAATAACTTAAATATTAAAAATAAAGCATTTAAGTCTTAATTATATTAATCCCAGCAACACATTTATATAGCAGCTGGTTTATCGGAATGGAGAAAAACAGATAAAGCCAAAGACAACATTTAAAAGCTCTCCCATAATGGGAAAAATAATCCATATATTAAACACTATGGGGGAAAGATTCAAGTTAACATTTCCAGTGTAAATAATTAAATCAAAAATATATTTGTGGTTATAACCATATAACAAAAAATAAAAATAAAATTTTGTCTAAAACAACCACATTTGGGGCAGATTCTAATTGATAGGGTTTTAAAGAGGTGTGACAACTATGAGAACAATAGAACTGAAAATATTCAGACGTATATGGTACCAACCAAAAAATTAAAAAAAAAACTTTAATATTTATTGCAAATGTACCTCATGAAATCAGTTCAAGGTAGGTATATCTGAATCAATTATTCAGAATGCTTCACAGGAAAGAGTAGTTAAGAGATATGGAGAGTGAGACCATATGATATTTGTCTTTCTCTGACTGGCTTATTTCACTTAGTATAATGTTCTCCAGATTGGGGGAGGGGGATGTAAGGGGACTAAATGGTAATAGAGAAAAAAATACAATAAAGATTAAATTTTTAAAAAGAGACATAGAGAACAAAATGAACACTTCTAATATTTATTCAATAGTACTTCCAGAAGGAGAAAAAGAAAGAGTGGGGAAGATAATTAAAAAGCTATTTGACAAAATAATAGTTCAGTGTTTTCCATAAAGAATAAATAATATAGCCCAGGCTGGTGTAGCTCAGTGGATTGAGCACGGGCTGGGAACCAGAGGGTCCCGGTTCGATTCCCAGTTGGGGCACATGCCTGGGTTGCAGGCCAGGTCCCCAGTGAGGGCCATGTGAGAGGCAACCATACATTGCTATTTCTCCCTCTCTTTCTCCCTCCCTTCTCCTCTTTCTAAAAATAAATAAATAAAATCTTTAAAAAAAAGAATAAATAATATAAACCTTTTATATTCAAAATTCCAAACCTCAAGTAGCATACATTAAAATAGAGCCAGATCTATACATATTTTAGTGAAACTGAAGGACACGTAAGTCAAGGAGATCTTAAGAACAACCAGAATAAGAGACATTAATACACAAAAGAATAAAATGTAGCATTTTAATTGACTTCACAGCAAAAGCATAAGTTAAAAGGCAATTGAAGAAATTCTTTAATGGTGCAGAGTAAAATGATCTAAAATAGATTGATGTGAATAACGGCCACACATTTTTATCCCTCTTTGTATTAGCACCCTCTGGTAGAGCTCTCCCACACTGATTCTGTACATGTGATGGGATTTGGCAAAGGAGTAGGAGCAAACTTGATATAAACAGAGAATTGCTAAAGAATTTACATGTCTCTTTCTTCTCTCTCTGTCTCTAAGACCAACAGCATTGTCCATGAGAAGATGACTGATGTGGACTGATATAAAATGACATCGAGCAGAGCCTGTCATTCTAGCCCAGGCTATCCTGGATCAGCCAACAACCATCCAATCACAAGACATATGTGACCTGAGTGAAAAAGAGAAGAATTAACCAAACAAGCTCAGCCAAGATATTCCAAACTCTATAAGTGACATGAACAATAACAAATGGCTATTTGATGGCTCTTAGACCATCACGTTCAGAAGTGGCTTGTTAAGCACCATCATTGTGTCAAGACGACTGATACAGAAATTGATATCAAAGTGATAGATTGATGCTGTTTTAAAAACTTAAAATAAGGAGCCAACAGTGAAAACAGCAGAGTTATGATGCCTGAAAGTTATCTCCTCCATAAAAGCAACAAAAATGTCGACAGCATTATCAAAATCAATGTTTTCACAACTATGAAAATTAACCAAAGGCAATTCAGGGAACATTTTTTGAGGAAAAACAACTAAATCATGTAACTAACTAATTTTGGTTGCATTACTACTTTCTCTATTTCTACCACCTCTGCTCCAATTCCATGATCCATGAAAAACAACAGTCCACAATCACAGTGAAAACCAGCAGCTTAGTAGTCACTTGAGAGGACAGAACAGAGATAGAGATCTGTTAGGGATTGAAGGTTTATATGCCTCCATAATTCATATGTTGAAGCCCAATATACCTGCTTGGCTGCATTTGGACATAGAACCTTTAAAAAGGTAACTAAGGTTAAATGAGGTCATAAGGATGAGGCCCTGATCCAATAGGTTTGGTGTCTTCATAAAAAGACACATCAAAGAGTTAACTCTGTCTCATTTTCCAAAGTCACACAGAAGGCCAGGTAAGGGAACAGCAAGAAAGTGGCCATATGCGAGCCAGGAAGAGAATCATCACCAAAACTCAAATTTACAGCACCTGGATCATGAACTTGAAACTTCCAAAACTGAAAAAATATATTTCTATTGTTTAAGGCACCTGGTCTACAGTGTTTTGTTATAGCAGCCCTTGCAAACTAATACACAATCCTCCAAAGGCTCTTATAAGAGAATTTTTCTTATTTGGCATCTGATATTTCCATGTGAGATTTCACTCCAAGGATGTCCTTTCTTTGACCAGACTCAAAGATCACTGAGAGAAAACAGCCTTTTCCCTAACGGTGTCTTTAAAACACCTTTTGGAGAATGTAATGAGATCTATGACACTTCTTCCAATAAAAATACATATAACACATACACATACATGTATATTTTACTTACTAACTCAAAATATGCATCTACGCTTTTGCTATAGAAGGATGAGTAGAAAGTTTTTAGGTAGACTAGAAAAGGAAGAGAGTCCAAACAGAGGAAACCGTATGCACCAAAGCCTGCAGTCATAAAAAAAGCCTGCTCATTACTGGAATGGAGCGGCACTGTAACATAATTCAATGTGATTGGAGAATAAGCTGGAAAGAGAATCAGGCATGGAACAAGATGAAAATAGAAGATAAGAAGCCAAACAGGGATAAAGCATGAAGTATCTCATATGTCAGTCATGCACTATGTTTATTCAGAGACTAGACTATAATTGATAGAGATCACACTTGGCATGTCAACCCTCTCTCTTAACTGTTTAAAAACTATAACTGGAACAGCAGGTGCCCAAAGGAATGCTAATTGTTATTCTATGAGTGTGGAGTTTCACTGGCATTCACTGAGGGCGTTGGGCGGGCAGTACTCACATCTCAAGCTTTACAGATTTCTGAGAGAAAAAACAATGCTAGAATGAGACCAAAACCATCTGAATATCAATTATTTTACTCCTTAACCTACAGCAGATTATCTGTCTTTGATAACTTGCAAAGGTTCTCCACACTGACAACAAATTGGTTAAGCAGGATAACTTTCAAATAGCATTCTGTGCTTGAGATCCACCCCAGACCAATTAAAATAGAATATGTGGGATGGAGCCTAGATGTCTAAATTTCTGAAAGCTCTCCAAGTAACTTTACTTTGCAACTGGAATTGAGAACTACTACAGTAAGAAAAATACCCCACAAAAGGAAACGCCTACCTACTAATCTAGCCTTAATTTCATGACAGTGGTTTCACGCAGCATTGTAAGGCTTAAATGAAAATTTTAAAAACATTTTAAAAGTCTATGCTGGACCATTTGATTTCCTGTGCTGAGCTACCAGGATTTCATCTGAGGGACTGCGGGGCTGGTGAAGGGAGCCTGAAACAGCGTGCTTGGGGTCGATACTTGGACCTGCAGGCAGCCAATCTGTGCTGGCAATGTTCAGAGTGGGGTCTTTTGCGTTTTTGATTCTCATCTCCTGAGCATGCTGCCCGAGGCTATTGTTCTCTTTATATCTTGCAGATCTGTCCTGCGAAAAGGCTACATGCATCAACAGTTTTTGCTAAGCATCTTGTGATTAATTGCATGGCCTTTTAGTTGGACAGTTTCTGAGGACAAGATTTTTTGCTGTTTTGGCTCAGGAAGCCACGGGGATTAGCTGTGCAAAAATATTTAACATCATCCCAGCTAATAAGTCATCCACTGCCTTGAGCAAAATATATAGTGCCCAGTATTTTAATTTTAGTTATGTCCAAAATTATATAGCTTGGCAATCAATTCTTTCTTATATTCTGTACTGCTTGGTCCTGAACATAGAACTGTAAGAAGAGAGTCACATAGTGATTTATAAAACACATATTTATAGACCTTACTATGTATCAAGAGCTGTGCTAAGTGACACGATTAGAAAACAACTTGTATCTGCACTCAAGGTGCTCTCATTCTACTAAAATGGCACAATAGCCTCACATTGAGTCATAAAAGTTCCATAATAAAAGTACATAAAAAAGAGGTGAAGTCATGCCCGGCTGGTGTAGCTCAGTGGATTGAGCGCGGGCTGGGAACCAGAGGGTCCCAGTTCGATTCCCAGTCGGGGCACATGCCTGGGTTGCGGGCCAGGTCCCCAGTGAGGGCCATGTGAGAGGCAACCATACATTGCTATTTCTCCCTCCCTTCTCCTCTCTTTGAAAATAAATAAATAAAATCTTTAAAAAAATAAAATAAAAAAAAATTAAAAAAAAAAAGAGGTGAAGTCAGAGGATAGCATGATCACTTAGAGCTGAGAGAGATTATATCCAAGTCTTTAATGAACATAAACGCCAGGACAGAAAGTTTAGAGGAAACTCTCTAAACAAAGAGGGGCCATTTTTATATATGAAAATGATAAGGGCTGGGGTACAGGAAGATTAAAGCCTAACTGCAATATACAGGATGGGTTAAAGATTGGCAAGACAAGAGGTAAGGTGAGTCAGAGGTAATGGTGACTTGAGTATGGGGGTTGCAAATAAGAATTGAAAGGAAGAGACAGATGCTAGAGTCATTGCAGGGATAAGGCATAATAAAGTTAGCATGCATTTTCAAGTTGAGACTGCTAAAACGATTGTGGGACTGTTAGCATTCACCTATCCATCATTCAACGAATCTTTATAAAAGAACATATACATCAAGAACCGTGCTTGGTTCTGAAGGTGCAGCAATGAATATAGCAATGAATGGTCCTTGCCTTCACATGGTTTCATGTACTAGGAGAGACAGATAATACGCAAAAGACACAACTAATAGTTATAAGTGCTGAGAAGATAGTTTGGGGATGGTGAAAGAGAACCACAGGCAGTAGTGATGACCGGGGTGATGGGCAGAACTACTTTTTACTGGGCATTAAGTGAATACCTCTCCAAGGAAAGAGTACTTCAGAGGAGATCTGAAGGAGACAGCAGAAAGAGCAAGCACCAAAGAAGAATCTAATGCAAAGGCTCTGAACCAGGACAATCAGTATATTTCTGTGTTCCAATAAGAGGGAGCTGCCAGTGTGTTAAATGATGCTGAGAAGGTGAGTAACATCAAGATGATCAACTGAACATTGGTTTTAGCAGCACAGGTGCTATTGTTGACCTTGACGAAAGCAGTCGCAGTGGAATGTGGGAAAAATGCATCTCAGGGAACTGCAAAGTGAGTGGGAATAATGAGCAAAGTGGATACAGCGTGTTCATGAGAGAAAAGAAACGAGGGGGTAGCTGGACTGGGACATAAAAAGTGGTGAGTTGCAGTTTGTTAAAATGGTATAAGAATTTAGATCCCATCTGTAGACTGAGCTGGTCAGACAGAGATCGATGCACATGAGAAAAGAAAACTTAGAGAGGGGGTGATGCCTTCTAGCACCTCTATTTCCCTCTCTTCTCGCATCTGAGCTGGATAAATGACTCAAAACTCATTCTTTTCAAGGTTGGACTCTCCTTGAGGAAAGATACAGTAAGGGACAGAAAGACATCATGGAAGGCACAGGGGAGTTAAAGCTATCGAGCACCACAGAGGAAGACAAGGGTGTGGGAAAGCTGAGATCCTGCTCACCAAAGTAAATACTGCCTCCTTTCTAGAGTTAGCGTCATGTCAGCCCTGCCCTAAATTTCAGAAGAATACAGAAAACTTCAATTGCTCTAATGAAATCCTAAACAGCAGGTTAGGAAGCATACTCTGTCTCCTCTACCTCCAAAAGCCATCATAGTGGCCTGATTATGTTATTTCATTGTTCGAAAGAATTGATAAAATCTGCTGGGTAACCACTAATGTTTTATCTTATTAACCATGAAAGTTTGAAACATCCCACCATGTATATCCACCATCTCATAGCAGAAATAATATTTTAGGATCAAAAAAAAAAGAACAGGAATTACATAAAATAACAAATCTAACTTCATAGAAAACCTCTCCCCACTGTTTCCTTATTTTATTTCTCAGTCTGTCATGGATTGGTGAAAATATCATCCCATTCTTGGGTCAGTACTGAAATTAATGTTACGAAATCACTGGATGGCAAGACTCATAAAATCTCTTCCAATTCATATTCTATGGTTCACTTAATGGCAAGCCAAAACTATCGTATTTGCAGGAAAAGAGTTTCCTTTTCATATTCTAATCAGTGATCTTATAACTTTCCCCTAGTCACCTTCGCAGTTTACTCAGCCTTGGCAAAGCTCTGCCATTCACATCAGTTTCAAAGGCCTCTTCTCCCTGAGTCTGCAGAGACCCTGGAGCATGTACAATAAACAGCTCTCTCAGCACAAGGCATAATAGCAGGTTTCACTGTTTTCTGTTGGCTTGAATGTTGATTAAGACCTCAATAATCATGCTGCTCTAACAAATCCAAAATCAAAAATACAGATTAGTTCTCGGAGAATATAAAGAAAGAACTGAAAGAAAAAAAATTAAAGCTGCTTTACCAAAAGAAAGGAAACATGAAAGGGAGCTCGCAGGCTAGCCTATGTGGATATTTTTATCTCTAAAGTGTTCAAGTTCCCTCGTCTACTTTAGTACTCTAAAAGATACATATTAAAATATTATATCAAATAGAATGTTTAAAAAGAGGACTTCAGTTATAATAGGTGAACTCAAAATGCCAGAATTGCTACTCACTCAATAAGAGCCCTGGTCCGTGGGCATCTGATGACACCTTTCTAATTCCACCAGCAAGGGCCTGAAGCAAAGTTTCTTCCAAGGCAGGGTCTGCTTTATTGAATTCCTTGCCTGTCCTAATTCCATATATTTCCAATTAGCTGACCTTCAAAGCTGACATTGTAGAAGGGAACTGTTTTCTGACAAGACTAACATTTTAAGGCTAATGGTTTTTTAATAAGCAACTGCGTTTTCAGCATTCAGCTCCTGTTATGTTTTATTTGATTTTTGTGCTTTAATTTGGTATGTGTGTTTTGGCACAACTCCATGGCAGGTGCAACTTTTGAAATGGAATCAATAAGATTCACTGTTACGTATGATACGAGCATTCCGAGCTTAGCTTTCAAAACAAAATGCTTGGTTTGGTGCTTCCCAGAGCACTGCAAAGAAAATGTGCTGATTCCTCAGGGCTTTCTTCACAGTAGCATTTTGAAATCTTGTTCACACTTCTTGAATGTCCAAATCCATTCTCTCTTAAACAAAACACATGACCTTATCTCCTCATTCTGTTTTTTAAATATTTTATTTATTTATTTTAAGAGAGAGGGGCAAGGAGGGAGAGAGGGAGAGAAACATCCATGTGTGTTATTCTTGAAACATCAATGTGTGTTTCTTTTACACAAACATTTACTAAACTTGACACATAGGTTTTATGCCTTTTCTGTGTATTATATTTTATTATAAAATTTTTAAATAATTCCTCTATTTTTATTGTACTTTGTTAAATGACAATATATAAAATTTTATGAATTTATTGAATACTTTTCTGTCAATAAAAATGAATAAAAATGCTCCTTTCTTTACACATTAAACAAAGCATATAACTACTCCTTTGACCTCAAAACGTCAATTCCAGGAATATCCCTAGAAATTAATTGCACAAAGGAAAAACCATGTATGCATAAGGAAATTCCCCCCAATGTTACTTGTGTTGGTAAAATCTTAGAAACACCTGAGTAGCAATCAATAATAGGTTTGTGAAGAAAATTAGGGAAGACTATGTTGCCCTTAAGAGTGATAATGTGAATCTTTATTTATTGACATGCGGGCATATCATATAATTAAAATAATCAGGTTACAAAATAATATACAGATGATTCTATATGTGCAATCATATATGTGTGTACTTATACAGAAAATATCCCTTAATGTTCTGTTTGTGATTATCTAACCTCAAGGACTGAAATAAAAACTGTGATACAGCTTTCAGCTTATACGGGAGCTTTTTCTTCTGCACGTGTATTTCTTCCTCTTCAGTCTAATACAGTCAAAGGCAAGTGTTCAGAGAGCAACAATTTGGCCAATTACGTATCATGAATCAAACTATTGCACTGTCCTTGATCAAGAGGACCCTGCCAGAAAAATGTTCTCATTTATTAAACTTGTGTTCCTAAAAATGACAAAGGAGCTGAATCAATAGTTTTAGACACCCTCTGCTTTGCCTGGATCTTAGGAGGAAACAAGCCAGTCAGAGATAAGGCCCGCCCACTTTTGATGTGGTAGCCTTAAGGGAAAGGGGACAGTGAAAGGCTGGTTTTACTCTGAATACATGAATATGACCCAACCTTCACACCGGAAGGACTGCTGTAGCTGCTTTAAGCCCTGGGTACAGAAGCTTAGGGCGCATCCATGACCTCAGGATGATTCCCTGAAACCAAATTCTACTCCTCTTTTCACTCTCAGAAAAGAAAGAAGGATGGGTAACAGGGACCCATACAACTTAAGCGTGTTCCAGAGTGAGACATTAACTTTCTATGAATTACAAATAACACTCATCCCATTGGGAACGATGTTCAACTCACGATTCTTCTATCGAGGGCCAAGGCAGAGGCAGAAAAAGTTGGCAATATCGTGTGATTGATACCATGTCTATCTTTCCCTTCTTCCCATACGAATAACAAATGAGGTTATTTTCTCATGTCTGGTGTTAAGATTTGAACCATATAGGTGAGGTATTAAGAACTAAAAATGCTTTAAATATATGCATAGATAATCATCTGCAGTATGTGTATAAAAGAATAATGCTGTTTATTTTTCTGTATTATTGCTTTTTGTGTTATTTTTACTTTCTTCTTTGGATTTTGATATTTTTAATTTATTTTTATATCTTTTTAAAAGATTTTATTGATTTATTTTTAGACAGAGGGGAAGGGAGGAGAGAGGGAGAGAAACATCAATGTGTGGTTGCCTTTCGTGCATCCCCTACTGGGAACCCAGGCATGTACACTTACTAGGAATCAAACCAGCAACCCTTTGGTTCACAGGCCAGCACTCAATCCACCGAGCCACACCAGCTAGGGAATATTTTGGTATTTTTAATCTTCACAATAAATGTATATCATTTTCCCACAACACAAAACAATAACCTAATTTATTTTTTACCGAAGAAGTTATTTTTCTTTTTTTTTTAAGATTTTATTTGTTTTTAGAGAGAGGGGAAGGGAGGGAGAAAGAGAGGGAGAGAAACAGCAATGTGTGGTTGCCTCTCACATGGCCCTCACCGGGGACCTAGCCTGCAACCCAGGCATGTGCCCTGACTGGGAATCGAACCGGGACCCTCTGGTTCCCAGCCCGCGCTCAATCCACTGAGCTACACCAGCCAGGGCCGAAGAAGTTATTTTTCTAAAGAACCGAAGTTATTTTTAAAATACTTTCTCCTGAAACTATAACCTCCTAAGAGCTATTTCTCGCCTTTCTTTTTTGCATCCTTTCCTATATTATCAGCTCATCTCTTTTCCAATTAGACTCCCACCCCTATTACTCCACAGAAAATGTACTCTCCAAAGTCAACCTCGTTGCTGCAAAATCCTCAGTCTTTATCTTCTTTGACAACTCTACCCAGCATTCAGCATAGTCAACCTCTTCCAGCTCTGCAAAATGTCTCCTTAACTATTCATCCTCTTTTTTTTTAATAACTTCATGCCTGCATATCATCTGTCTCTTTGATTGCCTTTATATCCTCTGTTGTTGCAAAATATAATCCCCATCCTCCTACCAGTGTCTTGGGGTCATTACATTCTGTGAATCAATGTCCAGACTGCATTTACCATTCGGAGTATTCTCTAAGCTCGAGCTCCATCTTGTAACTCTCATTTCCACTGGGATCTCTTGACATCCCCTTAAACCTAATATGTCTGAAAGGACATTTGCTGGCCCAAATCTCCTCTGCCCACAGAACTAGGTTATAATTTCATTGCTTTTGTAACAGCCTTTGGCTAAAAACAAAGAAAAGGCACTAAGTGATATTTCGCTACAGTGGAAAGATCAAAACAGAACAAATGGTGAGTCTGAATGCAAGAATATTTTTAGAGCTGATTTTGTAAAAAGGACTCAAACCATTATATCATCGTCTCAATTTAAGTGTAGCCATAAGAGTGAATTTAGCTCCAATTTTGAAGTCAGTTAAGCCCTAGAGAAAAATGTATCCATTATCAACATTTACAACTTAACCTCTAAGTTATATGGATTAAAAATCATGGGGAAGTTAATGGAATAGACTAGAGAGCCCAGATATAAACCCACATCTATGTCATCAATTAATATATGACAAAGGAGGCAAGAATATATGATGGGGTAAAGACAGTCTGTTCAATACAAAGTGCTGGGAAAATTGGACAGATACATGCAAAAAATGGAACTAGACCACTTTCTTATACCATATAACAATAAACACAAAATGGAGTAAAGATTTAAATGTAACACTCAGAACTATAAAACTCCTAGAAGAAAACATAGGCAGTAAAATCTCTGACATTTCTTTTAGCTATGTTTTTTTTCTGATATATCTCTTTGGGCAAGGAAAACAGAAGGAAATAAACAATTGAGACTATGTCAAACTAAAAGGGTTTTGTACAGCAAAGGAAACCACTCATAAAATAAAAATACAAGCCACTGAATGAGAGATCATATTCACCAATAATACATCTGATAAAGGGTTAATATCCAAGGTTAATAAAGAACTCATATAACTCAACACCAAGAAGACATGCAACCTAATTAAAACATAGGTGAAGGACTTGAATAGACACTTCTCCACAAAGGACATACAGATGACTAATAGACATATGAAAAGATGTTCATAAAGGACAGATGGACAACAACAAGGGGGTGGAAATGAAGGAGGGAGACGATGAGGACTGGGATGGGGAGGGGAAAAGGCAGAGAACTGTACTTGAACAAAAATTAAAATAATAATTAAAAAAAGACAATTTTGGGCAAAATAATGTTTTTAAAAAAAGATATTCAAGGTCCTTAGTCATCAGGGAAATGCAAATTAAAGCCACAATGAGATATCACCTCACACCTGTCAGAATGGCCATCATTAATAAATCAACAAACAACAAGTGCTGGAGAGGATGTGGAGAAAGGGGAACCCTAGTGCACTGTTGGTAGGAATGCAGACTGGTGCAGTCACTGTGGAAAGCGGTATGGAGACATCTCAAAACATTAAAAATGGAACTGCCTTATGACCTAGCAATTCCATGTCCAGGTATATACCTGAAGAAACCCAAAACATCAGGTTGAAAGAATATATACACCCCTATGTTCATTGCAGAATTATTTACAATAGCCAAGATATGGAAGCAATCGAAGTGTCCATCAGTAGATGAGTGGATAAAATAACTATGGGGCATTTACACAATAGGACACTACTTGGCCATAAAAAAGAAGGAAATGTTATCTTTCGTGTATGGATTGAACTGGAGGGTATTATGCACAGTGAAATAAGTCAGTCAGAGAAAGAGAAATACCATATGATCTCACTTATATGTGGAATATAAAGAACAAAGTAAACAAAATTGAAACAGACTCATACATACAAAGAACAGACTGATGGTTGGCAGATATGAGGGAATTTCAGGACTGGGTGAAAAAGGTGAAGGGATTAGGTAGAAATTGGCAGTTACAAAATATTCATAGGGATGTAAAGTACAGCATAGGGAATATAGTCAATAATATTATAGTAACTATGTATGGTGCCAGGTAGGTACTGAAAATACTGGGGGGGGGACACTTTGTAAAGAATCTGATTATCTATAAACTAATACAAAATAATATTGAAAGTAAATTGTAATTAAAAATAAAATTAAAACAATAAGAATCATGCACGGGCAGCTACTCATTTTATCTATTCTTCAACACCCATAGTTAGTCATTCACCAACTAACATCAAGTCTTCTTTAGTGTCTTTAGTCGTTCATTATTTTGTTACATTTGCATACTCACTAAACATCTAATCCAGGTCTTGCTCACCTTACAACAAGACATTACAATGCTTCACATTGTAACTAAAACACGTTATCTCCCATATTCTGTTCCTGTTTTTATAAATTTAATCTCCTAAAAAAATTGTGTTTGGTACTTTGCTGACTACAAGATAAAGTCCATTAAGCCGAGTATATAAGTAAGGCCTATAAAATCTGTTTTAAAAATGCCTTTTTAATCTTATCTACCATTTCCTTCCTTCACAAACTATTTCTGATCAGTTTTTGATAGTGCTATGTATGTATAAAAAATTTAAAATGTGCACACATTAAAAAAAACTGGGAATCAGGGATCATGTGGGATCTAGTGGGTGTTAGAAAACACCAGGGAGCCTACAACCAAGGTTTCAGGGTCCCATAAAGTAAGAACCAGTGAAAGAGAGTAAGAAAGAGACATCAGTGTGATAGAAGGAAAAGCAGGTGAAATGGGAAGTCACAAAAAACAAGGAAAGAAGATGGCCCACAAAGGAGGAGTGGCCAACTGTGTAAGATAAAGACCAACGGTTGATCATTAAGTTAGGCATATACAAGTGGCTGGTGACCTTGACAAAAGCAAGATCAGTGCAGTGGACAGATTGAAGTCTGACATGGGACAAGGAGAGATTGGGATGTGGGAAGTAAATTGATTATCACCAGCTTTTGCATGGTTTTTCCAGTGAGGAGAGCAGTGAAAATGGATTATAGATGGAGAGATACGTACTGTGAAGGGAGAATACTATGTTTTTAAGCTAATAGAAATTATCCAACAGAGAAGGAGAAACCAATGTTGCAAAAGAACGAGGGTGTAACTGAAAGCACAAAACAGTTGGGTAGGGGAAAGAGTACGACATTCAGTGCAGTTGAGGAGGGACTACCCTTTAGTGGAAAGACAGCGTAGGCTCCTCTCCATGGACTCCATTCTGTCAGTGAGGTGTAACACTGGGAGAAAGGGAACGGGGGGATGGGGGTGGAATATAAAGTTTATAAAGAGAGAAAGTATAAAAATTGAGGTATCGGAGACTGGAAAATGAGCCTGTTATAGAGAAACAGTTGAAATTCCTGGCAGTACTGAGACATGATTTGAGTTTCAAAAGCATTACTTCAAACTGAAATTCAGTTTAATATAAAGTGAAACTAAGGTACCTGGTGAGTTCATTTTCTCCAGGTATGAAGAAGCAGTAATGAATGCACAGGGCAGAAATGGGACTCAACTCCATGATATCTGACTTTAAGACCAACGCTCTTCCATTTAGCTATTTTAATGGCATTTAACAAATTATTTTCTTCTAGAAAAATCATAGTTTAGGTTGTAATTAAGTAATATATTTTCTCTAAATTAAAAAAAAAAAACTCTATCTAAGGTGAGCCACGATACCTATGGGAAGAAACTGAAGTGGCTTCCAACATGAAACCATTTGTAACCCGTATGCCAATCAGTGTACATTTCCCCTTGTAAATATTGTAAAACGTCCATATGTTCACACTGCAAAGGCCCTCTTGGAGTCTTGTAATCAGGCCAGTGGACCATATTGTCATGCACAATATAACCTCTTTCCTTCTTGGCCCCCAACAAAAGCCAGCAGGCGGCTAGAGCTCGAGCAAATTAGCACCCTGTTCATCTTGCCTTCTGCTTGCAATGCCTAAAGGAATCTTCTTTCTTCTGGCTGGTGATAAAAAAAGAATCAGTCTCTTTGCTCTCTGAGCTGATTCATTTATCAATTGTGATTCTGTAGACACACTGAGAAGCAAAGGAGATATAGATATGGATATAGATAGAGATGATAAAGATCAGACAGATATGTAGATACCCACACATTCGTATATTTAAACTATTTTATGGTCTGTGTGAATGTGTGTATTTGTACACTTGCATATGTAGCACCACAGCATAATTTCTTAAGTGGACATAAAAAAGGAGAGGTTGAAAGGAGAACAGTCAGGTAACAGACTACAGATATTGCTGGAGAGGCAGAATGAGGCAGGGTTGAAAGCACGGACTCTCAGGTCAAGCCTCCAGGGTAAAAGCCTGGCTCTGACAGTTATTAGCCAAGTGGCCCTGGGCAATTGACTTATATTTTCTGGATCTCAGTTACCTTATTTGTGAAAGCGGAATAATAATAGTACCTAAATCAAAAGGTTATTGGGGAGAGATTACATGAGTTGTTATTGTTTGCAATTCTGGCAACTAAGCAGTTGCTGATCCCAGAGACATCATTTAGCCAGTCAGAGTTCAATTTCCTTATCAGTGAAACTTGCTTGGTTTGGTAAAATAGTTCCTCTCTCAAGATCCTACATTTTATGGTATTTTGGTAACATAATTTGCCAGATTTGGGGTAAATATATATTGTAGTAGTTATAGAACTTCCTCAAATTTCTCAGTTACCTATGCCTGTGTTCTCATTAGTGGCCACATAAACCTATCATTTATATTTGATCGAGGGATGTTAGATGTGAACCTGGAAGGTGGGTATGACTTCCTAAAATGCATCTACATTAATACTCAAGTTGGCTTGCATTCCATGATGCCTCATCAACGTACGGCAAAGAGGGGCATGACTGAGGCCGTTCAGTTCTGTGAAATGAACTGCATTGAAGATGCTTTGCCAACAAAATTGAAAGAAATTATAGAGCTGTTACTCTCAAGAGAAAGTATTTAAATTTTCTTGCCTTGTGTCTTCTAGTTCTTGCTTCATGAAGAAGTTTTGCTGCAAATCCAAATGGACACATATATACCTCCTTCACTCTGCATTCGCCTGCAGACAGCAAAGAGTGACACAGAATAGGTCTCAAAAATGTATGAAAAGTGAGTGAGGGAGAGAATGAAAAGGCTCAGTTGATCCTTGTGTTATTTTTAAATAACTTGTGTTATTTTTCATCTACCTTTAAGTCAATTCCCATAATCTAAATCCTTTTGGGTAAGACTATAGTAAACATGTATTCTAATATGATAGAGGCAGAGTAATAAATATATTTACATAATCAATTACTGGGAAATGGTTAAAAAAGTTCACAAGAAATTCCCAATCAAGTACAAATGCCTAGATTACTGTCTTTGCCTGTAGCATAAGATGCTGTCTCTTACAACGATTTGGGGGCCCGCAACTCACTTTTCACACCCACACATATTCACACAATCTCTTTCCACAATAAAGACTCCTTTTTAGCAGTGATTAAAATGACTCATATTCAAAATGCTAAGGGAGAAAGCAAAACAACAAAATACTGGTTTGTACTTAAGGCCCTGGGCTTTTGTGTTCCACACGGTTATTGACCTTGCAACATAACAAACACAAATTCCAAAAGATCTTTTTTATCCCTGCTTTGTGATTTATGCAGTCAAGCATGTTAGAAAGAAAAAGTAAGCAGAACAAAGAGCTGACCAGAAAATAGATAGCAATTTGTAATCAGTGAGGAGAATACTTTCTTAAGGTTCCAAGGTTATTTATTTCTTTTTAAACCTTGTATTGCAGGGCAAAGAACACACAAGTATATAGCACCCAATTATAACCAAGGGAAATTACCATCAAAGAGACCCTGAATCTTGGTTAGATAAGACAGTCCATGCATTTTTTTAAAGAAGAAGAAACCAACAAACAAAATGGGGGCAACTCCACAAGAATCATTAGGATATGAAAAGTTTGATAATTTTTTAATACACCTTTGTGACTTAACCATAATCTCATAACATACCCAAATTGTTTAGGGATTGAGAGCAATTAATCTTTGGAAGATAGTGTGATCTACCAAAATTATTTGTTAGATTAGTTTCTGTTATAGAGAAGCAAATAAATAATAAAACAGAATAGATGTTTTATGTAATAGAAAGGATGCTAGACGCAAGGACTCACAAGATCTGGAGTCTAATCTCAAGTCAACCTCCAAAGTCACTTCAGGATCCTCGATAAGCCAGTTCTCCTTCTTTGTGTTGTTTTGTTGCCCACGAATAAAATGAGTTGATGAGAGGGGATGTGAATTTAATCAGATCCCCTCCAGCTGTAACATTAATTTTTTAGGTCTTACATATTTACAGAATCTGTCTTAGTTTACAAAAGGCTCCATATACTTTATATCATTTCATTCTCACAACCACCATGTAAGATAAGAGTTCTTATATTTGGCCCTGGCTGGTGTGGCTCAGTGGATTGAGCATGGGCCTGCAAACCAAAGGGTTGCCAGTTCAATTCCCAGTCAGGCCACCTGCCTGGGTTGCAGGCCTGCTCCCAAGTAGGGGGCACACAAGAGACAACCACACACTGATGTTTCTCTCCCTCCCTTTCTACTTCCCTTCCCCTCTCTCTAAAAATAAATATATAAAATCTTTTTTTAAAAGAGTTATTATTTGTTTACAGATAAGGACATCAAAGTTCAGAGAAATTAACAAATTTCCCTCAAACCACCCTGCTAGTATGTTGCAAATATATTCTCACATCTAATGTAGTGCTTTTTCAACTATAGTACATTGACTCCCTGCTACTTACTATTTATCCAAATATACATAGTATTTCTCAAAGTTTAAATTATTATATGACTCACATATAGTGATTTAGTAAAGCAGTAAAGAATTTCATTGGACTGGAAATGACCTTTTCTATTAAAAAAAGCAGCTTGACTGTGAATCACAACATTTTCATATTATTCTTTCAAAGCTCTCTAGCCAAAGACCATAAGGAACACACCATAGTTGAACAAGTTGGGTTTATTACTCATTGCAGTGAGGGAGAACACACACCATATGAAACTGTGGGGTGTCTCAGTAAGAAGATAATAAAAAGGGCTTTTTATAGAATTTGAGTGTATATATGGTAATTTGGGGAAAGTTTTAAGGAAGCAGAGTTTTGCTCTGTGTTGGATGCTGTTAGGAAGTGGGGGTAATAGGATGATTGGGCAGTTTATATATTTTATCCATTGAGAGGCTAGTCTAAGGCAATAGGAAAGCTATAATTGGTAAAGAAATGGCAGTGACTCATGTTAGCCAAGATATGGGAATATGTGAAATTTTACGTGACTCGTACAATGTTTATCTTTTGTATGTTCAGATGTGATTGTGGCGTGGTCCATTTTTTCCCTTGATCCATCATGGTCACGAAGGGGCTTTGTTTGATGTTGATGTTCTGTGAATGTGTTTATATTCAACATGAGAATACCGAAGTCTAGCTACAAGGGCCAGGCACCACCAAGGTCTAGCTCCTGAATGTCAGAGGTTGCTTTTCTCTTCCTCAAACTCACTCACCATTTTAGTGTTTTGTGCTGCAGTTGATGGATAAGGGGGAATTTTTAAAAGAGAAGGAAAAGGGAAGAGGTCTATTCTTTTCCAGAAGATACTTTTTCATGCACTATTTCTACATGGCAAATAGCATCTTATGCAATGGTGAAATGTAAACCAGAAACTAGGAGGAAAAAATTACAGTGTATATAATAGAAAAATGAAAATAAAAAGTTCTCATATAAATAAAAAGCAAATGACCTAATTGAAAAAGACAGTGGATAGAAACAGGCAGCTCAAAGATTAATAATTACAAATAGATAAGCACAGCCCTGGTTAGTGTCACTCAGTGGGTTGAGCACCAGACTGTGAACCAAAAGATCATCAGTTTGATTCCCAGTCAGGACACATGCCTGGGTTGTGGGCCAGGTTCCCAGTGGGGGTGTGCAAGAGGCAACCACACATTGTTTCTCTCCCTCTATTTTCCCCTCCCTTCCTCTCTCTCTGAAAATAAATAAAATCTTTAAAAAATACATAAGCACAGGTATTCAACTTTACCATTCATGAAGTAAATATATATTAAAATAAAGGGGCAATTTTCTTATCTCAGATTGATTTTAAAAATGATAGGAATAGGAAATGTTCCTACACTGTTGGTTAGCAGTATAGAAAGTACAACTACTTTGCAGGATATTTTGGCAATTCCTATCAAACTTTAAAATATACATTACAGATTTACATACAGAGGGCCCAGAGACATATGAAAGGATGCTCAGCATCACTAGCTATCAGAGAGATGCAAATTAAAACCACAATGCGATACCACCTCCCACCTCTCAGAATGGCCATCATAAACAAATCAACAAACAAGTGTTGGTGAGGTTGTGGAGAAAAGGGAACCCTAGTGCACTGTTGGTGAAAATGCAGACTGGTGCAGCCACTGTGGAAAACAGTATGGAATTTCTCCAGAAAAAAAAATGTAACTGCCTTTTGACCCGGCATTTCTAGTGCTAGGATTATATCCTAAGAACCCTGAAACACCAATCCAAAAGAACCTATGCACCACAATCTTCATAGCACACAATTTATAATAGCCAAGTGCTGGAAGCAACCTCAGTGCCCATCAGTAAATGAGTGGATCAAAAACTGTGGTACATTTACACAATGGAATATTATGCAGCAGAAAGAAAGGAGCTCCTACACTTTGCAACAGCATTGATGGAACTGAAGAGCATTATGCTAAGTGAAATAAGCCAGGCGGTGAGGGACAAATACCATATGATCTCACCTTTAACTGTCACTTAATCAACAAAACAAACAAGCAAGCAAAATATAACCAGAGACATTGAAATTAAGAACAATCTGACAGTAACCAGAGGGGACGTGGAAGGGGTTAATGGGGGGAAGAAGGGGAGGGTTTTCAGGAATAACTATAAAGGACACGTGGACAAAACCAAAGCGGGGTAGAAGCAAGGGAGGGAGTTGGGGATGGCTGGGGTTGGAGGAGAGTGGTCAGGGATAAATGCAAACAACTGTACTTGAACAATAATAAAATAATTTTTAAAAAATCACTCACAAAATATATAAATATACATTACAATTTTAACAGTCTTTTCTATAGAAATGATAAGAAATCTGTACAAACACATATGGTTTAAAAATGTTCACTGTAACATTTGTAATACAAAAAGTTTGGTGAAAAAGCCTATGTACATCATTAAAGTGATAGTTAAATTTAAAAATTGTCAGTAATAAAAATAGTCACAAAGATGTAAATTATAGCATAGGGAATACAGTCAATAACATTGTAATAACTGTATATGGTGTCAAATGTGTAGTAGACTTATAAAAGTTATCACTTCATATGGTATATAAATATTAAACTGATATGTTGCATGTTATCTGTAATTGGAAAATATATTAATTTAAAAAATTAAATGGTGCATCCATACTTCAGAGTTCTGTGCAGAGAATTAAAATCATTAGATGAAGACAACTGTACTTGAACAACAATTAAAAAAGAAAATTAAGAAAATAAGAATAAAACAATTAAAATCATTACATGGATCTGTATGGTATATAAGAAAATAAGTCAAAAATACAAATGAAATAATATCTCATTTTGTCAAAATACGTATGTATAATTTGGCATTTATATATACAGTTACATAAGTATACATATATAAACCACATGCATGTATATATTTTAAATGAACATACCAAGAGAGCTGATGTCCAGGGGATCTAAAGGGTAATAGGGAACAAAGGTTCTCCTATTAAAAGGCTCATGTATGGTCTCACTCATTGTGGGACGCAGCACAAAAGCAGAAGTTTGAAAAGCTCTTAGACTCTATGTGAAGGAGAGTCATTTGCTAATCTTAATGGAGCTGATGGAGGGGCATGAGACCATTGAAACTATCTCTGAGATACTGGCAGATGCCACTTTTGCACTTTCCACCTGCCCCGCTAGTACAGGCAGGTGAGCTTTGATGTGGCACCCTCTCACTTCCTTGCTAGAACAGACAAGGAAAAGTGGTCATAGCATTGTCTTGCTGCCTTGCTGAAAGCAAAGGATGTGGGTAATCATCTCATTCCCCCACTCCCTGGCTTGAATCTGCGAGTTTGAGCAATGAGGGCATTCTCCTGCATTCTCCCTAAAGCTTGTAGGCACCTGCTGTCAAGACATGTACCTGCTGTCTTGCTGAAGATAGCAAGTATGGCCACCCTCTGCACTCTCCAGCTGCTTCATTACAGCAATCAGACGCAATAAAATCCACACAGAAGATGCCTCTAGATCACCTGGCCCTTGTGGTCAAGGGGGCAGGTGTTCCTGGGCTGCACAGGACTGTAACAATGGAAAAGACAGGCTACCACCTTCAGGGCACTGCAGAAACAGCAGACTAAACATAGCCCCGGTCTCCCTGAGAAAAATGCCTATTTATTTATCCTGGAGCTTAAGCCTGAGACATAGGCTTCAGGTTTCCCATATACCTAGAAACTAAAAAGGTACTCCCAGGGAACATAAGCAGGAAGACACCACCCCAGTGCACCCCTTTGGATTTACTGTAGTGCAATGATACCTCCCAGAAAGGAGCTTATGCACTTGTCCAGAGCCTGTCTTTTTGCAACTGTTACCCAGGGGATACCTCCAGATCTCCTGGTCTAGGACCAGCAGAGTTTAGGATTGTGACCTCACAGGACGGTAAATATTTGCACACTTTAAAACTTGCTGCCTTAGGGGCTGTCTCCAATAGTCCAGAACTAGTTGCTAAATGATATTCCTCCCCTTAGAACACTGGCAGGTCTTGGCACACCCTCAATAAGGGGGGACTATTAAGTATAACTCAAGTTGTATACAGAGCCACAAAAGAGGGGTGGGGTTGGGGGTGGGCATGGGGAGGGTGGGGGAAAGTGGTGGTGGAAAAATAGAGACAACTGTATTTGAACATCAATTTAAAAAAGTAAAAAAAAAAAAGACAACCAAGGGCTAGGTCAAGGTCAAATGATAAACTCTTCCCCTATAATAGGCCACTCCTTCAAGACTGAGAAAGGTAGCTGTTTCACTTAATTCATAGAAGCAAACACAGAGGCAATCAAAATGAGAAGACAGAGGACTACGTCCCAAATGAGATAACAAGACAAAACCTCAGAAAAAGACCATAAGGATACAGAAAGAAGTTATCTACCTGATAAAGAATTCAAAGTAATGTTCATAAAGTGGTTCACAGACTAAAACTTGGAAGAAGAATGGATGAACACAGAAAGAACTTCAACAAAGAGCTGAAAAATATAAGAAATTACCAAACTGAAGCCACAGATCTGAGGGATACAACGAGTGAATTTTAAAAAATACACTAGAGGGCTTCAACTGAAGACTGAATGAAGCAGAATAATGAATCAGTGAACTGGGGGGGGGAAGCACTGGAATTCACACAAACAGAACAGCATAAAGATAAAGTAATTTTTTTAAAGTGGAGATTGCTTAAGGGACCTAAGGAACAACATCAAGAAAAATAACATTCATATTCTCCCAGAAGGAGAAGAGAAAAAGCAAAGGGCAGAAAAATATTTCGAAGGAATAATGGCTGAAAACTTTTCTAAATTGAGGATTAAAACAGACATCCAAATCCAGGAAGCCCAGAGGGTTCCAAATTAAATATACCCAAAGATACGCACATAAGGACACATTATAATTAAAATGTCAAAAGTTAAAAAGAAAAGAGGAATCTTCTTAAAAGAAGCAAGAGAAAAACAACTTGCTACATACAAGGGAAACCCCGTTAGACTATAAGCAGATTTTTCATCAGGTAGTTTGCAGGTCACAAGGGATTGGCACGACATATTCAAAGTGCTGGGGAAAAAACCTTGCAACCAATAATACTCTATTCAGAATTGAAGGAGAGGTTGTTTTTCAGGCAAGCAAAAGATAGAGGAGTTCATCAACATTAAAATGGCCTTGTAAGAAATGCTAAAGGGAATTCTTCAGGTTGAAAAGAAATAGTGCTATTAATAATAAGATAGCATAGGAAACTAAAAATCTCACTGATACAGTAAAAGTAGTGGGTTGATCACTTATAAAGCTAGTATGAAGGCTAAAAGACAAAAGTGCAGTCACGTGCAGCATAACAATGTTTCGATCAACAACAGAGCACATATGAAATAGTGGTCTCATAAGATTATAAAGTTGCAAAAAATTCCTATCACCCAGTGATGTCATAGTCAACATGACATCGTAGCACAATGCGTTACATATTTGTAGTGAGGCTGGTGTAAACAAATCTACTGACTTACCAGTCATGAAATTATAGAACATATAATTATGTACACTATATAATACTTGATAATAGTAATAAATGAGTATGTTACTGAATTACAAAGTTACTATCCTATATTTTTATAATTAATTTAGAGGATAGTTTTTCTACTTATAAAAAAAAAAAAAACCTTTGCTGCCCTGGCTGGTGTGGCTCAGTGGATTGAGTGCCAGCCTGCCGACCGAAGTGTCACTGCTTTGATTCCCAGTCAGGGCACATGCTGGGGTTGAGGGCCAGGTCCCCAGTAGAGGGAGCGCAAGAGGCAACCGCACAGTGATGTTTCCCTCTCTTTTACCCTTCCTTCCCCTCTCTCTAAAAAGAAATAAATAAAATCTTAAACAAAAAAGTTTGCTGTAAATAGTAAACCATGAAATGCTAACAGCAGATTCAAACATCTTGTGATTACTGTGTCCCTCGATTGCATCATTTTTGTTTGCACTTGATTTAATCACTTGTTGTTTTATTCATGATGGTCCCTAAGCATAAAAAAAAAAAATCCATTGCTAAAGTTGCCAGTAAGAGGCCATGTTGAGTTATTGACCTGGAACTGAATTTAAAAGTTATTAAAGAAATCAAGTTATTTATATGTATAATTGATAAATGTAACCTTAGACTAAATGGGAAAAAAAGCAAAAACAGTAAATTCTCACCTCAGTAAAATATATTTTGTATATAAACAAACAATAAAAACAAGTCAAAAAACAGGAAGGATGCATTTTTCAAGTTCATATAAGTAAATGTTATCTTCAGTAATATCTTCATTTATACAAGTAGGCTATGACAAAGTCATTTTCAAATCTACATTACATTACAGAAATGAAACAATTCAGCCTGTCTTTTTTAATCACTGTAAATATACTCACAAATAGATTTGAAGATACTTCCCAGATGTTTTTAATTTGATGTTTTTTTCAGACACAGAAAGCAAATGAGCATTTTCACAGAAAACTTGTTTTTTAATAAGTCAGTGGTTGATTGTGCAGGTGTGTGAATGAATTTCAAGAGGCTCCCAACAATCTTTGGGGCTTGTCTTCCAGAGGATATATTGTGAGGGTACCTCACAGGGCTTCAGCATCCGACTCTCTTCTCAGTAACAAAACTTGAACGTGCCTCTTTGATTTACCTACAACCAGCCACACAAGGACTTAGGCTTTAAAAAAAATTCCAAGATGATCCAACTGTGATTTCTATTTTTGCCAGACCCAACACTAAGTAATACTCAAAATGTTTTGTCTTCTAAATTTTAATAGGCAATGTTTCTCCTAGACATAGCACCAGAAGAATTTTTTGTATAAAGGTTGAGTAGAGATTTACAAAATACCCACACAAAGCCATTTCAATATTTTGGAAGGTTATGAGTTATATTACAATTATATATTTAAATCAGGGTGGTATTTTGAGTAGTGAAGGGTCTTAAACTCATTTAATTCCTGTCACTCCTTTTTTACAGTTTTTGTTCTTACTTTCTGGAGAAGGGAAATGACTTCTTCCAATTCATATTAACAAAGAGTAAAGAAGTAATAGTAGAAACCAGATCTTCTGCCTATACTCCCACTAATCCCCTATCCTTCCCTTCCACTATATCACTCCATCTATTTTGGATTTCAGAGTAGAAAAAATAGTTAAAATGCACCCAAAATAATTTCTTGATTTTTGTACTAATTATTCAATTTCAGCCTAAAAAAGAATAAGAAGGGGCATTTATTTTATAGCAAATAAACCAAAACATATACATTTTTTCTTAAGTAGAAAGGCATAAACCAAGTTGACAAGTCTTGTGCACAGTACCATTTTCAAGCATATCCCCGATGGAAAAAAATTGAAAGGAACATAAACTATACTGACTGTTACATAAAGCATATGACATGTTGGTAAATGTTTTTGATCCTTCTAGCAGGAAATAAAAATGGAGTAGATGACCTCCTTAAACCAGTGAAACAATGCCCACTCCCTTCCACCCTGAGACCTGCTTTCTGCATTTAAACAGAAAGGAAAGCAAAATAATATAACCAGTTCATCCATGTACAGCTAAGCTGAAAATATGTACTATACGGTTCTGTAGATGAGAGTATCAAGTGTGAAGTCAATCACCACAACAGAAGAGCCAGCTAACTGAATCCAGGAGAAAAATGGGATGAAAAATGTCTTGAAATGCACTGTGGGCTACCAATTGTAATAGACTAAGTGAGGTTATATGCAGGTTCACAGAGATAAATATAAGGTCCTGGACTGGGCTTCAAAACTGCACTGTACAGATGGAAAGTAGTATCCATTCAAATAAGATTTGAGGGATTTTAGTTGATAGTTAACTCAATATGAATTGATCAGCAATTTAAAAATATCTAATGTTACCTTAGGCACATCCACTGAAATATGACAGCCATAGCAGGATAAATTCTGGTTTTACTCCATTTGGTGCAGTCTTGGGTAAAGTACTTGACTTCCATGTGCCTCAGTTTTCTCATTGGTCAACTGAGGGGAAAAATGTCTAACTTCTAATATTGTTAAAAGGATGAAATGAATTAATACCTATAAATTGCTTGGCACAGTACTTGATTCTCAACCAAGACTAACTTCTATTACTATAAGCATCATTCTTGATTATTCATTATTAGTGTAATTCAGTACATCCTAAGGTATTGAATGAACTCAGTGAAGCATTTTTTTAAAGGTAGAAATTTAAACTAGGAATTTTCCAGTGGAAAGTGGCCAAGCAGGTAGGGGTAAAAAAAACCCTTAAAACTATACCAGTAAGGATCATGTAGAAAGCAGGATGTTTAACCTGACGAACAGATATCTTGGAGTATTGTAGAAACTGTCACCACATATCAGAAAGGCTGTCATGTGGAAAAGGAGGCAGATTTGTTCTCTGAGGCTCAAGACAGTGGGCAGAAACTATAGAGAGACAAGATCTGGTTCCATACAAGAAAGACTGCTCTAATCAACAGAACTTTGCAGAGATGGAGTAAGCCGCTTCAAACAGCAGAATTCAAGCGTTGGTTGTATACTTGTTTGACTAGGATTTTGAAGATGGAGTTTATACATCAGACGTTTGAGTAAGGAGTAAATGACAGCTAAAATCAGTTATTTCCATATGGGACTTCCGGCAAGATGGCGGCATAGGTGAATGTGCCGTGCCTCCTCGCACAACCAAACAAGGAAAAAACCAGAAATTTACCCAACCAAAAACAGCCAGATCTGACAGAAAGTCAAATTGAGAGGAAGTCCGACAACCAAGGAATTAAAGAAGATACATTCATCAGTCTGGTGAGCCGGGAGGAGCAGGGCGG